>LR750025.1:56579-100913 GCA_902729485.2 Mus minutoides
CACACACAGGGCTAGACCGACAGGCTGCCATAGCAATTCTGATGGTTTAAAGCTACTGTGGTTCTTTCAAAAAATATTTTGAGTGTGTTTGTGTGTGTGAGAGGGGGAGAGGGAAAGAAATGACACAGAGAGAGACACATACATACACACGGACAGACAGACACACACACAGGGACAAAAGGAAGGAGGGGGAGGGAGAGAGAGGGCGGAGAAGAGAGAAAATGAGAATCAGAAGACAACTAGATAACTTCTGAGAATCAGTTCTCTCTTTCTAGCACTTAAGTCCCTAAGATTAATTCAAGTCATCTGGCTTGGCAGCTGCCGCCACATCTTTGGCTTGCTACTGTGGTCTTAAAAAGCAGTGCCCTGGTGGAAATATAAGCCATTGGCATCAACCACATGTTAGTGCTAAGAGAGACCCAGAAACAACCAGAAGTTGAGCGCCAGCTCTATACATGTTGATTTTGATCTCAGCCTGTAGGGACAGTCAAGGCTGCAGGGGTGGAAGAACACAACAGGCATACAGAGAAGAGAGAACAAAACTCCTCATTCTTCAAGGATAAAACAGCTCTTCTCCTGGGATGGGGCCCTCCCTTGGGAAACCCCTGTGGCTATGGTTTGGTCCTTGCCTCCGCCCTTAGCTACTAACTTCACTGCCCACGTAAGAAGGAAAGACAAAAGAGGGCCAAAGGATGGGGCCGAGGAGATGCTGAGAGGGACAAAGAGCGCAGTGTCCAGGAAGTTAAGGAAGTGAGTCACAGGGGATCAGAGACATGTAAGCAACCAGGTCAACTCAGCTTGGTCTACAGTACATCAAGTGCATTCATGATTCTTACATCTCGGGAAGGGAGGACATTAGCGTATGGGTTCAAATGCCACAACTGTTAACGCTCTTTCCCAAACTTCTACATTTACAACCTAAAAAAAAAACAAGAGAAAGAAAAAGAATATAAAAATGGAAAAAAAAAGACAATAGAAAGAAACAAAAACAAGAAAAACCTAAGTGACAACCTGAACTTTGGGGAATGCGAGTGATGCTTCGAACATAAAACCATTTGCTAAACATGCTTCGGCAGAGCTGACAAACTCTATCTTCATTACGGTGTGTCTTTTTTCTGTTACAAAAAGCATCCAAACAACACAAAACAAGTTCCTGCAGGAAGTCCGTTATCCTTTACAGAACTGTGAAATCCACTTCCAGCTATTTTTTTTTTCTTACAGAAATTTCAAGTAATAACCCATTGACTGAAAACAGCAAGCCGCACAGTGTAGAAGGTGGCAGACTTTACTGTTAGGGATTTATTAATCAGGACTGATACAAAGATGGGAGCCATGGTTTACTTCCTGGACACAGGCTCTAAAAACTGGACCACACACAAGTTTCTAATAAGATAAAAGCCAGAACCTGAAAAAGGAAGGAAGGAAGGAAGGAAGGAAGGAAGGAAGGAAGGAAGGAAGGAAGAGCGAGCAGAAACAAAACATGAATTAACCTCAGTTAGCTCAACTCTAGAGAATCTAGAGAAAGATGCTTGTTTGTTTATTCTTGGGTGACATTTTCTGAGAGAATATATTTTCATTCAGAAAACTAAATATTTTGCGATGAATGGTAACCAAATAAGAGGCACATGGGTAATGTGTTAAAATGTTAAGAGTTTAAAGTGTTTTATCAGATGTGCAGTGCCTTGAACTAACCGAAGCATTTCTGTAACTAAGACTGGTGTCTTTTGATTTTAATCACAAAAGTATACGATAATGTAATGATTTAATGTGTTACTTTATATATTCATTATCTATCTATCTATCTATCTATCTATCTATCTATCTATCTATCTAGACTAGCTGTAATAGAAATCATGCATTGGCTAGTCTTATATCAACTTGACACACGCTAGACTCATCAAGAAGTGGGATCCTCAACTGAAAAATTGCCTCCCATCAGATTGGTCCATAGGCAAGTCTGAGGGGCATTTTCTTGATGAATATCTGATGTTCTGAGAGGGCCCGTCCCACAGTGGGTAGTGCCACCCCTGGGCAAGGGGTCGTGTTGAGCAAGCCATCGCCGAGCAAGAGTAGGCAGCCGTACTCTGCAGCCTCTGCTTCAGTTCCAACCTCCAGGTTCCTTCCCTGACAATCCTCTGTGATGGACTGGAACTGTAGTGAGAAAACCCTTTCCTCCCGACTCACTTCTAGTCACGGTATTTTTAACACCACAATAGAAAGCTAAATAAGTCAATGACACTTGAAAAAGTGCCAACAGAAGATACTTCAATAGAATTATTTTCATTATTAATATTTGCTTTTGGCACAGGTTGCATGTAACAGAGGCTGGCCTCAAACTCTATCTTCCTGCCTCCACTTCTCAAGGGCTAGAGTTATAGCCATGTACCCTCCCCCACCCTTTGAATTTGTTAAGATAAAATCACTAAGTAATTAACATATGTGAACAATGCACTTATACACTTCTATGGTGTTAACATACAATATGAAAAGAACTCTCCCTTATTTGAATTTTGATTATTTTATAAGTCTGTTACTAGAAGCAATTTTAGTAGAAATGAATAATTTTACATATAACATAGTATAATATAATATGATATATTATAATCAATAAACCTTAAAGCCTTTGGAGTCACAGCATTTTGTTTTCAAAACTAAACTTACCAAAGGGGATAATGCTTATCTTCACTTTTGCCAAACACAACTTCCCGGAGGTGTTCATAGGTAACCATCCGACCTCCAGAGTACACTGTGTGAAACAGACCATGGAAACAAAAATTCAATTCCTTGTCTAAGGAAGTAATTTTCTGACCTGACCTCATCTATCTTCCAAAGGAGGAATCTTTATTCCTTGTCTGATCACTTTAGAACAGAGCATCCCTTCTCTGCTTTGATTAGACCTCTTCCTCTTTTAAGGCTCAATATGTTTTTCAGAAAGTTGCTCTTTGACCTTTCTCTCAGTATCTTCGTCCCATACTGCATGTTTGGACATAGCAGCTATCAAATTCTTTTGTGTGTGTGTGTGGGGGGGGGGTTCGAGACAGGGTTTCTCTGTGTAGCCCTGGCTGTCCTGGAACTCAGAAATCCACCTGCCTCTGCCTCCCAAGTGCTGGGATTAAAGGCGTGTGCCACCACTGCCTGGCTTTCTTTCTTTCTTTCTTTCTTTCTTTCTTTCTTTCTTTCTTTCTTTCTTTCTTTCTTCCTTCCTTCCTTCCTTCCTTCCTTCCTTTCTTTCTTTCTTTCTTTCTTTCTTTCTTTCTTTCTTTCTTTCTTTCTGCTATCAAATTCTTTGGCAATTAGATTTTTATCTTCCCTTCAGAGCTTCTCCATGAAGGTTCTGAGTGCTTATTTATTTATTAATTAGATATTAATTCACTAAGCTTGAGTCCATTTATTAACTTACATACAACTTGAGTTACTCAATGGAGCTTAAAGTGAGGCTAGGGAAGAAGAGATCTACAATCATCTTCTTGTTTCCATTATGACCATCACGAGAACCGCCATTATGGTGGTTTGAATAGGAATGGTCCCCACAGACTCATGGGTTTGAATGCTTTGGTCCTTAGGGAGTGGCACTATTAGAAGGTGTGACCTTCTTGGAGTAGGTGTAGCCTTGTTGGAGGACTTGTGTCACTGTGGAGGTGGGCTCTGAGGTCTCCTATGCTCAAGCTGGACCTAGTGTGGCACCAGACCATAGCGGTGGTGGTGGTGTGGTAGAGGACACGCAGTCTCTTTCTGCTGCCTGCCTATCAAGATGTAGAACTCCCAGTACCTTCTTTATGTCTGCCTGCATGCTACCATGCTTCCTGCTATGCCAACAATGGACTAAACCTCTGAAACTATAAATAAGCCCCAATTACATGTTTGTCTTCAGAAACAACCTCACAAAATAGCTCTGTGTGTTGATTTTTAACTCAAACACGCAAGTCTGGAGCTTGGTGTACAAAGGATCTCTCTTTGAATAAGCATATGTGATTGCCGTAGAGAATCCATGAACAGTTTTTCCTCTTTCAGGTTTAAAGCACATAAGAAAGATCTTAGCTGAAGAACAACAAACTGGCTGACACAAATGAGAAAAGCCAAAGCACAGCACAATAATGGGATCCAAAAGAGAAACGTTTTAAAAAGTACAAAATGGCATCGTTAACATCAATCCATGGTGCCCATGTAAGAGAGTTGCTTGATATTTCAGGCAGTTTGACTTGGTATCTCAAAAAAAAAAAAAATACAACCTGAAACAATAGTGTAAGTTTGTGTGCATAACTCCGACTCTTAAAACTCATGTGCTAACTTAATCAGAGTGGAATGTTAATAATAGCAAGCCTGAGCATCATTAGAACTGATGCTCTCTGGGCCGAGGAAACAGCTTGGAGGAGTGGAGGGTTAGGGGGGTCACACTTATTTCAGTGTCCCTATGGAACCAACTTCATGGTCTCCTCTCTACAAGCTGACATAGCCACAACACCCATTCCTGTTAGCGTTTCCTTGAAAGCACAGCTAGAAAGGTTTTCCTCTGTGACAGTGACCACCAATCACTCACAGAAGTAGTTCTCCTAGGAACAGAGGCAAAGGCAAGTTCACCTGTGCTCCTCTACCACACCACCACCGCTATGGTCTAGTGCCACAGCTGGATGAAACAAGGCTCTTTGCCCTCTGTTGTATCAGCCTAGTTGGTCTTTGATGTACAGGGCAAAGATAAATGTATTTTAACTTTCAAAGACTGTGAAAATATTTAGCTGAAAGCTCATTCAGAACTTTACATTTCAAAACCAACTTCAATTTTCACTGTGCTTAAGGTTTCTAAATAAGGGGAAAGGATGTAAATCATTCATGTCTGCCTGCCTTACACCATTAAAGAACTCACAGGGAAACTTTGCAAACATATAGCCTAGTAGAAACAGTTATAACTCCCTTTATATCGGGATGTATTAAGTGATGACACGCAGTGAATTATTTTTCTCTTTGCATGGATATGTGTGTGCGCAGTGAGGATGGCTTGTAGATATGCTCACATGTGTGCAGAATCATATTGGTGTGTGGTTATGCATGCACATAGCTACACATGCATGTGCAGAGGTCCGAAGCTGAGACCAGTTGTCCTCCTCTGTCACTGTCCATGTTATTTGCTGCTCATCATTTCCCACTAGACCACTTGCCACCCTGCCTCAAGGATCTCCTGGACAATTCTCAGGGCATTGCACCACATGTAAGTTAAATACTTCCACACACTAGTTTCAAAATTTAGGGCCGTAACTCCTTAATAACACTTGAAAAGATTTTCTTCTACTGATTTATTGTATCAGTTGTGAGAGGGGAGGGCGGGGAGAGGCGAGAATAATGTCTTTGCTGGATTTTGGATCCAGCTGAAGAGAAAAGCAAATTATACAGAACCCGTAACAAACTTACCAGCTAGAATCAAGATAAATACCTACGTGTCTGTAAATGGCGGGCGTCACTCCTTGCCACAGCTTTAGGAAGCCTTCCTCCTGAACAATTCCCAGGGCTGTGCGCACCATGCCCCGGTAAGGGGCGGAGTCCACTGCACCATCGCCCAACCTAGCAAGGGCAGCTTCTCCTTGCATCTGGAGTCGGGTTTTTGTGAGATCGAGGGGAAAGGTTGCTAATGAAATAGAAAACAGACGAAGGGGAGGAAACCCCAAAACATTCAGACAAACCAACAAAAACCTCTAAAATCAGAGGATTAGCGTTCCCTCAAGATTTGGAGACTCCAAAGTAGGAGAATATAGCAGCACCGACTAGGGAACCTGTGGAAAACACACACTTCTAAACCCATCCCCACACATCCTGATCTCATAGATGGATGATTTAGAAAGCACTGTCTCACGCCTTCCCAAATCTAAGATTCCCTGCCCCAAAGCATCCCCAGATACAAACGGCAAAACAAAATAATCCCACAAAAGTAGGTCAACCCTTGATCTCTTTTTAATAATAAAAAAAAATGTAATCTGAAACCCACTTCAGTGTTCCCAATGAGAAACAGCTTCAAGTATCCCCGCTCTGTATCCTTGACCATAGCCACTATCATTTGCAATCTAATACAAATTTAGAACAAATTCGAAGCGGAACTCTATGATTTTATAGGTTCTTCTTCCTCGAGAATGAATCACAGAACTGTTGTTTGAGATGGAGAAAATGCAGTGAGGCCGGAACATGTTCTGTACATAGGGGTAGCAACATTCTTCATACTGAGGCAATTTCTGAACGGATACATTTTACACATGGCCTACTCATGAGCTCTTTGTAAGTCGCAACTTTAGTTAACTGGAAAATTAGCCTATATGTTGAATTAGAGACAGTTTATTGTGATCTCAAAGCCTATTTTAGCTACTTGATCCATAATCCACTTCATACACACAATGCCCCGAAGAACTCTTAAGAAGGATATGGGGGTCAAGCTCATGAACATCGCTTAGAGTACATAAAGATTTTTCAGTGACCGCTGCCTGATCCATGATCCATGAATACCTTTCCTAAGACAGGAGTGGGGGCGGGGAGGGGAAAGTGTTACATCTTTCCATTAGGTTCTGGAAAAAGTTAGTATCTACCCAATAATATCCCTACGATGTTATCTTATCTTGCATATATATGGAGTCTTAAAAAGTTTCCAGTGGTATACACACACACACACACACACACACACACACACACCCCTTAAAAACTGTCTTATGAACACATGAAACTCATCAGAGTGTGAAGAGGTAAGTGCCTCTACCTAAGTACAAACGCTGCTTCTCAAAACACATGTTTTCTTCCTTCTCTTTCCTTTCGGTTACCTCGTGGTTGAGGCTTTCGTGTTGAATCAGTGTCTACTCCCCTTTACTAACTAACTTTGGTCCCTTGGCCCTCCATTCCTATTCTTCACCCGTTTCTCTCTAACACATTTCACAGGACTGTTTCTGGACAAGCCACTGAGCTTTCAGGGAGGCATCAAAACAATAATGTAGCTCAATACTCGGGCTGACTTGTTTTTAGATGTCTTTAGAAGCTGGTGAATTTTATTTAGGAAAATCAATGATTAAGAAAAAAAATTCTGTTAGCTTTGATTAGAGAGAAGACAGCGGACTGTAGAAGCAACACAGCTTCTGAGACAGGCAGAAGCAACACAGCTTCTGGGACAGACCCAGTTTCGGGCTCCAGACATTTGGGCACCTTCCCCGCCAGAGGAGAGGTGTCTGCCCTGGAGGGCTTTGCCTGCCAAAGCTCGTGAGGGAGCCATCTTGGGTCCCAGGTCCCTAAGACACCAGTCTGTGGAGGTTAGAGTGCAGACTGCAGAAGTGACACAGCTTCTGGGACTGGCAGAAGCAACACAGTTTCTGGGACAGACCCAGCTTCGGGCTCTAGACATCCGGGCACCTTTCTCACCTGAGGAGTGGTGTCCTCCCCGGAGGGCTTTGTCTGCTAGATCTCTTGAGGGAGCAAACTTGGATCCTGGGTCCCTCAGAGACCAGTCTGTGCAGGTGAGCATGCAGGCAGCAGAGGCAACACATCTTCTGGGACAGGCCCTGTATCGGGCCTTCATCTTTAGTCAAGAGGCAGGTCTGAATACCAGACCTCTGTACACCTTCCATGCAAGAGGAGAGCTTGCTTCAAGAGAGTACTCTGACCACAGAGACTCAGGAGAGAGCTGGACTCCCAGGACTGCTGACAGAGGCTAACAGAATCACAGGAGGAACAAGCTCCAACCAGAGACAACTATAACAACTAACACCAGAGATTGCCAGATGTCGAAAGGCAAACATAAGAATCTTACCAACAGAAACCAAGACCGTTCACCATCATCAGAACCCAGCACTCCCGCCTCAGCCAGTCCTGGATACCCCAACACACCCAAAAAGCAAGACTCAGATTAAAATCATATTTCATGATGCTGATAGAGCACATGAAGAACGACTTTAATAACTCACTTAAGGAAATACAGGAGAACACTGCTAAAGAGGTAAAAGTCCTTAAAGAGGAAACACAAAATCCCTTAAAAAAATTACAGGAAAATTCAACCAAACAGGCGATGGAATTGAACAAAACCATCCAGGACCTAAAAGAGGAAGTAGAAACAATAAAGAAAACCCAAAGTGAGACAACTTTGGAGATAGAAACCCTAGGAAAGAAATCAGGAACCACAGATGTGAGCATCAGCAACAGAATACAAGAAATGGAAGAGAGAATCTCTGGTACAGAAGATTCCATAGAGAACATGGGCACAACAAATAAAGAAAATGCAAAATGCAAAAAGATCCTAACTCAAAACACCCAGGAAATCCAGGACACAATGACAAGACCAAACCTACGGATAATAGGGGTAGATGAGAATAAAGATTTTCAACTTAAAGAGCCAGCAAATATCTTCTACAAAATAATAAAAGAAACCCCCCCATACCTAAAGAAAGAGATGCCCATGAACATACAAGAAGCCTACAGAAGAACCACAAATAGACTGGACCAGAAAAGAAATTCCTCCTTACACATAATAATCAGAACAACAAATGCACTAAATAAGGATAGAATATTAAAAGCAGTAAGGGAAAAAGGTCAAGTAACATATAAAGGCAGGCCTATTAGAATTGCACCAGACTTCTCATCAGAGACTATGAAAGCCAGAAGATTCTGGACAGATGTTATACAGACCCTAAGAGAACACAAATGCCAGCCCAGGCTACTATTCCCAGTAAAAGTCTCAATTACCATAGAGGGAGAAATGAAAGTATTCCATGATAAAACCAAATTCACACAATATCTTTCTACGAATCTAGCCCTTCAAAGGATAATAAAGGGAAAACACCAACACAAGGACGGAAACTACACCCTAGAAAAAACAAAAAGTAATCCTTCAACAAACCTAAAAGAAGACAGCCCCAAGAACAGAATCCCAACTTTAACAACAAAAATAACAGGAAGCAACAATTACTTTTTAAAAATTTCTCTTAATATCAATGGACTCAATTCCCTAATAAAAAGACATAGACTGGCTACACAAACAGGACCCAACATTTTGCCGCTTACAGAAAACCCACCGCAGGGATAAAAACAGACACTACCTTAGAGTGAAAGGCTGGAAAACAATTTTCCAAGCAAATGGTCTGAAGAAACAAGCTGGAGTATCCATTCTAATATCGGATAAAATTGATTTCCAACAAAAAGTTATCAAAAAAGACAAGGAGGGGCATTTCATACTCATCAAAGGTAAAATCAACCAAGATGAACTCTCAATTCTGAATATCTATGCTCAAAATACAAGGGCAGCCACATTCATTAAAGAAACTGTAGTAAAGCTCAAAGCACACATTGCACCTCACACAATAATAGTGGGAGACTTCAACACCTCATTATCACCAATGGACAGATCCTGGAAACAGAAACTAAACAGAGACACATGGACACTAACAGAAGTCATGAAACAAATGAATTTAATAGATATCTACAGAACATTTTATCCTCAAACAAAAGCATATACCTTCTTCTCAGCGCCACACGGTACCTCCTCCAAAATTGAACATATAATTGGTCACAAAACAGGCCTCTACAGATACAAAAATATTGAAATTATCCCATGGATCCTATCTGACCACCATGAACTAAGGCTGATCTTCAATAACAACATAAATAATAGAAAGCCAACATTCACGTGGAAACTGAACAACACTCTACTCAATGATTCATTGGTCAAGGATGAAATAAAGAAAGAAATTAAAGATTTTCTAGAGTTTAATGAAAATGAAGCCATAACATACCCAAACTTATGGGACACAATGAAGGCAGCCCTAAGAGGAAAATTCATAGCCCTGAGTGCCTCCAAAAAGAAACTAGAGAGAGCATACACTAGCAACCTGACAGCACACCTAGAAAGCTCTAGAACTAAAGGAAGCAAATTTAGCCAAGAGGAGTAGAAGGCAGGAAATAATCAAACTCAGGGTTGAAATCAACCAAGTAGAAACAAAAAGAACTATTCAAAGAATCAACCAAACCAGAAGGTGATTCTTTGAAAAAATCAACAAGACAGATAAACCCTTAGCCAGACTAACTAGAGAGCATAGGGACAGTATCCTAATTAACAAAATCAGAAATGAAAAAGGAGACATAACAACAGAACCTGAGGAAATCCAAAACATCATCAGATCCTACTACAAAAGGCTATACTCAACAAAACTAGAAAACCTGGATGAAACGGACAACTTCCTAGACAGATACCAGGTACCAAAGTGAAGCCAGGATCAGATTAACAATCTAAACATTCCCATTTCTCCTAAAGAAATAGAAGCAGTCATCAATAGTCTCCCAACCAAAAAAAGCCCAGGACCAGATGGGTTTAGTGCAGAGTTCTATCAGACCTTCAAAGAAGACCTAATTCCAACTCTTCTCAAACTATTCCACAAAATAGAAACAGAAGGTACTCTACCCAATTCATTCTATGAAGCCACAGTTACTCTGATACCTAAACCACACAAAGATCCAACAAAGAAAGAGAACTTCAGACCAATTTTCTTTATGAATATTGATGCAAAAATACTCAATAAAATCCTTGCAAACCGAATCCAAGAACACATCAAAACTATCATCTATCATGACCAAGTAGACTTCATCCCAGGAATGCAGGGATGGTTTAATATATGGAAATCCATCAACATAATCCACTATATAAACAAACTCAAGGACAAAAACCACATGATCTTCTTGTTAGATGCTGAGAAAGCGTTTGACAAATCCAACACCATTTCATTATAAAAGTTTGGAAAGATCAGGAATTCAAGGCCCATACCTAAACATAATAAATCAATCTACAGCAAACCAGTAGCCAAAATCAAACTAAATGGAGAGAAACTGGAAGCAATCCCACTAAAGTCAGGGACTAGACAAGGCTGCCCACCTTCTCCCTACCTATTCAATATAGTACTTGAAGTCCTAGCCAGAACAATTAGACAATAAAAGGAGATCAAGGGGATATAAATTGGAAAGGAAGAATTAAAAATATCACTGTTTGCAGATGATATGATAGTATATATAAGTGACCCCAAAAATTCCCCCAGAGAACTCGTAAACCTGATAAACAGCTTCAGTGCAGTAGTTGGATATAAAATTAACTCAAACAAATCAATGGCCTTTCTCTACACAAAGGATAAATGGGCTGAGAAAGATATTAGGGAAACAACACCCTTCACAATAGTCACAAATAATATAAAATAACTTGGTGTGACTCTAACTAAGGAAGTGAAAGATCTGTATGACAAGAACTTCAAGTCTCTGAAGAAAGAAATTGAAAATCTCAGAAGATGGAAAGATCTCCCATGCTCATGGATTGGCAGGATTAATATAGTTGAAATGGCTATCATGCCGAAAGCAATCTACAGATTCAATGCAATCCCCATCAAAATTCCAACTCAATTCTTCACTGAGTTACAAAGGGCAATTTGCAAATTCATCTGGAATAATAAAAAAACCTAGGATAGCAAAAACTCTTCTCAACAATAAAAGAACCTCTGGCGGAATCACCATGCCTGACCTCAAGCTGTACTACAGAGCAATTGTGATAAAAAAAAAAAACAAAACTGCATGGTACTGGTACAGTGATAGACATGTAGATCAATGAAATAGAATTGAAGACCCAGAAATGAACCCACACACCTATGGTCAATTGATCTTTGACAAGGGAGCTAAAACCACCCAGTGGAAAAAAGACAGCATTTTCAATAAATGGTGCTGGCATAACTGGTGTTATCATGTAGAAGAATACAAATTGGTCCATTCTTATCTCCTTGTAAAAAGCTCAAGTCTAAGTGGATTAAAGATCTCCACATAAAATCAGAGACACTGAAATTTATAGAGGAAAAAGTGGAGAAAAGCCTCAAAGATATGGGCACAGGAGAAAAATTCCTAAACAGAACAGTAATGGCTTGTGCTGTAAGATCAAGAATTGAAAAATGGGACCTTATAAAATTGCAAAGTTTCTGTAAGGCAAAAGACACTGTCAAGAAGACAAATAGGCCACCAACAGATTGGGAAAGAATTTTTACCAATCCTAAATATGATACGGGACTAATATCCAATATATACAAAGAGCTCAAGAAGCTGGACTCCAGAGAATAATCTCATTAAAAAATGGGGTACAGAGCTAAACAAAGAATTCTCAACTGAGGAATACTGGATGGTTGAGAAGCACCTGAAAAAATGTTCAACATCCTTAATCATCAGGGAAATGCAAATCAAAACAACCTTGAGATTCCACCTCACACCAGTCAGAATGGCTAAGATAAAAAATTCAGGTGACAGCAGATGCTGGTGAGGATGTGGAGAAAGAGGAACACTCCTCCATTGCTGGTGGGATTGCAAGCTGGTACAACCACTCTGGAAATCAGTCTGGAGGTTCCTCAGACAATTGGACATAGTACTACTGAAAGATCCAGCAATACGTCTACTGGGCATATACCCAGAAGATGTTCCAACTGATAATAAGAACACATGCTCCACTATGTTCATAGCAGCCTTATTTATAATAGCCAGGAGCTGGAAAGAACCCAGATGTCCCTCAAAAGAGGAATGGATACAGAAAATGTGGTACATTTACACAATGGAGTACTACTCTGCTATTAAAAACCATGAACTTATGAAATTCTTGGGCAAATGGATTATTTGGAGGATATCATCCTTAGTGAGGTAACCCAATCACAAAAGAAGTCACTAGATATGCACTCACTGATAAGTGCATATGAGCATAGAATCTTAGAATACCCAAGATACAATTTGCAAAACAAGAAAATCAAGAAGAAGGGAGTCCAGCGTGTGGATACTCCATTCCTCCTTAGAATAGGGAACAAAATACCCATGAAAGGAGTTACAGAGACAAAGTTTGGAGCTAAGACGAAAGGATGGACTATCCAGAGACCACCCCACCTGGGGATCCATCCCACAATCAGTCACCAAATCCAGACACTATTGCATAGGACAGCAAGAGTTTGCTGAAGGGACCCTGACATAACTGTCTGGTATGAGATTATGCCAGTGCCTGGCAAATACAGAAGTAGATCTCACAGTCATCTATATGATAGAACACAGGGCCCCCAATGGAGAAGCTAGAGAAAGTACCCCAGGAGCTGAAGGGGTCTGCAATCCTATAAGAGGAACAACAATAACAATATGAACTAACCAGTACCCCCCAGAGCTCGTGTCTCTAGCTGCATATGTAGCAGAAGATGTCCTAGTCGGCCATCATTGGGAAGAGAGGCCCCTTGGTCTTGCAAAATTCATATGCCCCAGTACAGGAGAACGCCAGGGCCAAGAAGTGGGAGTGGGTGGGTAGGGGAGCAGGGCGGGGGGTGGGTGGGTAGAGGGAACTTTCGGGATAGCATTTGAAATGTTAATTAAGAAAATATCTAATAAAAAAAAAGAAGACAAATAGATGGGCCAAAGGCAAGAAGGGAAGAGTCTAAAAGGGCAAATCAATAGGTAGCATGCTTGTTATGCTAGGCATAAAAACAAATAAAGCTCCACTAGAGACGGTTGGGTAACATTTTCAAATGACTAATGCACTGGAGACATCTTTCTTTCTTTCTTTCTTTCTTTCTTTCTTTCTTTCCTTCCTTCCTTCTTTCTTTTTTTTTCTTCTTTTTTTTTAATGGACAAGAAAATGTAAGTGTAATCTGAAATAGCTTCACAGACACCACAGGTTGTACTGAAAACCTCCCTGCCTGCTTCCTGAAAAACAAGAACAGCAGCAGCATCAACAAAATCCCCACCCTTTGCTCATGCCATGGTACCGTAATCCACTCTAGGTGGTCTGTTTGTTTATTTATTTATTTATTTGTTGTTGTTTGTTTCTTTCTTTGGACTCACTTAGGCAGATGGATCTGTTTTTTGTTTTCTGGGCTTTTTTTCTTCCTATAATGTTCTTGTGATACACAGACATAGCTTCTCTGCAACAGGCAGCCGCTGTAAATGCCTTTCTCTGCATGTGCCATCTGCCCCCCCACCCCAGCCCAGCCTGGAAGAAGGCCACACTGGGGTCTTTGCAACTGTATATCCAGGACCCATTACTGCATTAACTGGAATAATGCTGCAATGAATAACTGCCCTTACCTTGCATTTACCACATATAAAAATTACTTCTCAGAGTTCCCCTTAAAGGTATAGGCTCGGAGAAGTGATGTGGCTGACTGACATTAAGCATATGTTACAGAGGCATGGTTAACAATTGAAGTCCCTCAAGGTAGGGCTCACGGTTCCCCTTCCCCCAACTCAAATCTTAAAGACTCCCAAGGCAGCATAAGACTATAAATCACTAAAAATAAGATCCCAGGGAGGATGAAAAAAAAAAAAAAAAAACTATGAACAAATGGATTATGGTTCTATAAAGGTCATCCTTACAAAAGGGGCAATGTTTCCTAGAGAGGTATAGGGCTCCTGAAGAGCCCAAGAGTACTCACTCAGGCATAAGACAACATCCCTGGGCATGGGAAGACAAGGACCCTGGACACCTCCAATCCATGCTCCTCCCGAAGCTGGCCTACTGGGCACCTGACCACATCCTCGCGAGGGTCCAACCTCTGAAGATGCACTCCAGCCTGGAGTGAGGCTGCCCGCCCATCCCTCCCCCAGCACGATGCCGCGGCCACTCGCTGGGGAGGCCGAGGCGGGGGCGGCCGGTACCTAG
Source organism: Mus minutoides (assembly GCA_902729485.2). Taxonomy (NCBI): domain Eukaryota; kingdom Metazoa; phylum Chordata; class Mammalia; order Rodentia; family Muridae; genus Mus; species Mus minutoides. The sequence continues at coordinate 71,233 of LR750025.1, forward strand.
CTCGGCCACGGTTGCGGCGCATCCGGACAGTAGGAACTTGCTCGTCCGGGGCCATCTCTGCGTGAGCGGCAGCGGCTCCTCCTCCTCGGAGATAGGCATTCAGCAGCAGGTCAGGACCACTGGACACCGCTGGTCGCCTGGGAACCTGCCACCCTGCCGGCGCCGCCCCTTTTCAGCCCGATAGAGGTCAGGGAGGGACCATGTGCCTCTAGTGCAATTGGCAAAGGCGCCGCCCGCCTGGTAACTGGACCGGTCCGACGGCCTCAGGTGCTGAAAAACAAAGCCGCACCCAAGAGGCTTCTGGGAAATGTAGTTTTGGGAGGCGCAGCGACTTCTCCGATTGGCTGGTAGCTAGGCGCCCGCTGCAAACAGCTAGTTTACTCGAGCTCGGACGCCTCAGGGTGTGTTCCCGCCTCCTGGGTCCCAAGCCAGCCCAGTTCAAATCAATGCTTTTTTTTTTTTCTCTCTCTCTCTCTCTCTCATAATTTGAAAGACGTGGGACGATGGAAGGTAGCCACAATGCAAAAATCACACAAAAACTGGGGCGGGGCAAAGGAACCACAGTTACGCAAGAGAATTTGTTTCAAAAGTTACTCGGCTCAGAGTTTGCAAGGCTGGGTGCATTTTCCTCAGTCGGCGGGGGAGTAGGAGATTCCCCTGGAGAAGGACGTTTTCAAACGTCTGTTGATACTGGAAGATGAGCATTATGGAGTTATTCTCACCAATAGCAATCGCCGTTCTGGGAAGCTGTGTTCTTTTCTTCTTCTCTCGGTTGAAGAATCTGCTTGGACCCCCGTGCGTCCAGGGCTGGATTCCCTGGATCGGAGTTGGACTTGAGTTTGGGAAAGCCCCTCTTGAATTTATAGAAAAAGCAAGAATCAAGGTATGTAGCAGTTACAGGGAGTTTGGAGGGAGGTAGTATTTTCCTTTTCAACTTTTTCTTTTATTAAACTCAGTGTTGGAACATTGGACATACACAAACTTCCGGCAATTTGTCTACTTTTTTTCTCTACATACCTTGTTGGAAGTAGACAGGTCTTTTGACTGTTAGTAATTCCCTGCAGTTAATTCTCAGTGCGTGTTTATTAACATGCAGATGTAAGCTTGTAGTTTTGGGGCGGCGACATAAGAGTTTCCATGATTTCAGTTCGTGAAAACGAGTAATAAATTGTATCACAAGTAGAGGTAACTCTACGATTTTATAAAACTTGATTTGCTAAATTGATCTTTATAGATTAAAAGCTCCTCAATATTCTTTCTTTCTCTCCCCATCCCTACCACCAAATACTAGTTTTATTGGTGAGTTCCTCCCTCCGTTATACCCTCCCCTGAGGAGATAAATAGTGGATTCCACTGTAAGGTTTTTTTTGTTTTGTTTTTTGTTTTTTTTTACCCCATAAAGCAGCTACTGAATGTTGAGCAGTTTAGAGAAGACACTTTTACTGGCTGGCCTTTTAATTTTTATTTGTATTTTGGAGGCCAAGATCTTACTGTGTTTTTAGTTGGGAAGCCAGCGCGGTGGATGAAGTGCTTTCTGCAGTAACCATAAGAGCCTGAGGCCATTCCCCAACCCCTCCAGGTTCAGTGAGAGAGATTTGTCTCAAAAACTAAGGTGGAGGGCCAGCAAGAGGGCTCAGTGGGTAAAGGTGTCTGCTGCCAAGCCTGACATCTTGAGACTGAACCTGAGAACCCACATGGTGGAAGGAGAGAATCAGCTCTCTCAGATTGTTCTCAGACCCCCACATGGGCGCGCTGTGATACACACATACCCATATCCACGTCAACACAATATCTGAATAATATTTTCTTATCATTTAGTATTTCTCCTAGCCCTCCCCCCCTTCTGTGTGTGTACACTTATGTGTTGGTGTTCTAATCCATGCATGAAGGAATACACGGAGTTCAAAGGTTTGCACCAGGGGGTCTTCCTAATTTGTTTTTCCACTATATTTTGTTGGGACAGGTCCTCAAACTGAATCTGGAGCTCATCCGGTCAGCTTGACTGGCTGTTTAAGAAGCCTCTGGGAACTGCCTGTCTCTGTCTCCCTGGCTTCTGGAGAATTAGGGATGCGAGCTTCTATGTCTGTCTTTTACCTGGGGTCTGGAGATTTGAACTCTGATCCTCCTGTTTGCACAGCAAGCACTTTGTCCACTGAGCCATATTCTAGTCTTTGATGGCTGTATTTCATCAAATAAGGATAAGATGTTTTATTTAAATTCTAGTAGTTAGGAGATATGGGTTGCTGCTAACTGCTTTTCATTGTTTCAACCATTCCCTCAATGGATATTCTTAGGTCCAATTGTACATTTAAAACTTATCTGTTTTAAAGGCGTGGTGGTGCACGCCTTTAATCCCAGCACTCGGGAGGCAGAGGCAGGCGGATTTCTGAGTTCGAGGCCATCCTGGTCTACAAAGTGAGTTCCAGGACAGCCAGGGCTGTACAGAGAAACCCTGTCTCGAAAAACCAAAAAATAAATAAAATAAAATAAAAAAATAAAAAAAATAAAAATAACTTATCTGTGTTGAGGCCTGCATAGCTGTAGCCATTTTGTTCCATGCCTGCCAGCTACTTCATATTGGTGCTGTAATATGCCTGTCAGTCACTGACACAGAAAAATAACTCGACTAGGAATAGGGTCATGCTGACAACATACTCTGTTAAGTACTGTATGAGATTTGTTAAGCCTGAGAAATTCCACCACTATAACCTTCACTGAGGGCCCATGAAATTAAAGGTCAATATGGACGGTAATGTTTAAAATGGCCCGAGTCAGGGCCGACCACTGGGCAGCAGTTCCAGCACCTGAGCATGAGCTCGTTGTGGTTTTTCTGGTTTTAGCCTTTATAAGCTGGTCCTGAGGAATGTCCAGAGTGAAGCTTTCGGCTCTGGAGCCTGAGCTGTTGCTCTGGTTGATCAGCCACGGTGTGTGATCAATAATCAATAAATCGCCTCTGTTTAACTGAGATCCGTGTTTATGTAGTTTGTGGGGTGACCCTTGGACCCCAACAATTTGACTGTTTCCTCAGGATAAACTCCAAAGATAGATTTGCTTGTGGGGAAATACACAATTTATCTTTTATAATTGTATTGTGTTATCATTTTACTGCTTTGAAAAAGATATACTATATACTTTTAATCTTTATTTAAACGTAAAATGTGCTTTATTAAGTTCTGTACCGTACTGGATTCCATAATTATGTGAAATGATTACTAGTCTAGGGCATGAAAGATGAAGAAGGATCTTTTCTAAAAGTATTTCTTTTCTTTCCCACAGCCTTCCATGGGCATAGAAGTTGAGTAATTGTTAAGGAATGTTTGAAAAGGCGATCTCAGATCAAATATGTGTGAGTGTTCTGTAGTTTTCTGGGTCAAACGAAACAATGAGAGCCTACCATTATGTTATGTGACACAGTGTGTGTGTGTGTGTGTGTGTGTGTGTGTGTGTGTGTGTGTGTGTGTGTGTGTGTGTGTGTGTGTGTGTGTGTGTGTGTGTGTGTGTGTGTGTGTGTGTATGTATGTTCTTTCTCTAAAAAGCTAGAGCACCATTGATGTTTGAATCCTAGAAGGTGATTTTAAGACTTATTACATGGTCAGGATAATAGAAAGTGCATCAGAGACCTTTAAACCACGTAAACTAAAGACTCAAAGCAGGAATGATCACCCGTCCACACATTCCCCAACCCACACACAAACAACACACAGTAGGAAAAAAAACCTGATTACCCGCCCACACATTCCCTAACCAACACACAAACAAAACATAGAAGGAAAAACACCTGAACCAGCATTTTTTAATTAGATATTTTCTTCATTTACATTTCAGATGCTATCCCCAAAGCCCCCTATACCTTCCCTTCCCATCCCCCACCTGCCCTGCTCCCCAACCCACCCACTCCTGCTTCCTGGCCCTGGCATTCCCCTGTACTGGGGCATAGGATCTTTGCAATACCAAGGGCCTCCTCCCATTGATGGCCAACTAGGCCATCCTGCCATCCTCTGCTTCATATGCAACTAGAGACACAGCTCTGAGGGGTACTGGTTAGTTCATATTGTTGTTCCTCCTATAGGGTTACAGACCCCTTTAGCTCCTAGGGTACTTTCTCTAGCTCCTTCTTTAGGGACCCTGTCGACTTGGTGGTGGTGATGGGGTATCTTGACTGCATCTTTGCCTGTAGCCTGGATGTTTTTCAAGCTACTAACACCAGGGACAAGAGAATACTGAGACCCTGTAGTCTCTGCAGTATTTCTTATACTTCCTTGTTTATGTAGATCCCACATTACAAACTGAGTTTCAAATGCATAAAAACCACTTTAAAACTTACTAGATGCTCGTGTCTTTGCTTCCTAATGCTTAATCTGCTGCCATTAAATTAAGAACAGGAGAACAAAGGAGAAACAAATAAAACAGAAAGCCACTGCTGTAGAGTTTGTGGCTGTACACGGAATGATTTTCACCATGCAGAATACTAGGAAGAGTTCTTCTAAACAGCAGCAGCTTGGGTCAACAGCAGCCTCAGTGGCTCACTGTGCTTGAATTTGGTCTCCACTTGAAGCTCCTAATTAACCATGTTACAGAAGGCCGCTTTCCTAACAGAAAGTTAAGAATGAACATTTAAACACAGCCTTAACAGTGAGAATAATCTGCTTTCTTTTAAGTATTGACTAGTAAACAATTTAAGTAGATAATACTGAAAGGTGGTGTTTATGTGTGGGTCTGTATGTGAGAAATGAGACTTTGGTCAGGGTGTGTGTGTGTGTGTGTGTGTGTGTGTGTGTTTTCAGTGTTCAGTGATTCGTGAGTTTACAGCTTGTCTAGTAGCACCCCCCCCAACACTTACCAAGACTGTAACAAGTGCCAGTCTCATGATTAGTGTGAAAATGAGTAACACTGAAGTAGTGATTCGAGTAAATGATGTCTTTAGATACTTATGAGGCTTAAAATGGGCCATAAAGCTGTGATGGCTCATTTTCATGATGGGTGGTTTGTTGCCAACATCTGTAATAGATGCTAGAGCATAATTAGAACACTCTGAAAATGGCATCCATTTTCTCCAATAAGGTCATAAACTCTGTACGAGTTTCCTTTCTGTTGCAGGCAGAAAACCCCAACCAACAACAAGTTAGAGGAGGAATGGACTCTTTGGGCCTATACTTCTAGATCACAGTTCATCACTGAGCGAAGTCATGGCAGGAACCCATCAGTAGGAACTATGTAGGAACACTACTTGCACATTCATGTTCACCCAGTGCAGCGTAGGGCCACCTGGCTAGGGAATGGTGCCGCCCAGAGTTGTCTGGGTTCTTCCTACCTGAATAAAATATTAGTCCCCTTCCCCAACACACTCACAGGCCATTAAGATCTAAACACTCTCTCCACTGAGACTCAGAAGATGCTAGGCTTCGTCAACTTGACAGTTGAAGCTAACTAGGGCAGACTGCCAGAAGGCAGACCTTGTGCAGGGAATCACGTGAGAGAGAAGGAAAAGTGTGTCATCAGGAAGTTTGTAAAATTTGTCAAGTCTGAGCTCTGATGCCAGGAAAGAGGAGGGTCACTGAAAGCCAGGAAGACAATGGCCAAGAGAAAGATAGGAGTCCTAGAGAGACAAGACATGTCATATATATACCTGCAAACATGCTACTAGGCAGGCAGACACCCAGGCAAATGCTAGCACCTATAAATATGTGGTAGCTTATGCAGGCATGCACAAACACATACCAGCACACAGCTTACAGGTAGCCACACCGACCTACACAGGGTCTGGCAAAGCAAAAGGTGACTGGCCAGTGACCCCCCAAGACCGTACTTATAGAGAATCAGATGGAGTTGACAATCTTTCTACAATGATTACATAGCAGACTAGATTATTGCTTACTTTTGGCTTCCTTGAACATCCATTATCAGTCAATATCTGCTGACTCATAGGCCCCTTATTCTGTATATTAGCCATCTTGGCCCAGGCCTGGTATCCATGCCAGCACTGTGATGTCTAAACATGAACAGGCCTCTAAGGCCTTCTGTTCTCTTAAGCTTCTTATGCTCCCCTGAGAAGTATTGAGCTATATGTTGCTTATAAGCTTCTTCATATGTTGAATAGAAGATTGAAAGATCTCTACGGTGGTATATATATATTTTTAATTGTTTATTTTTCTAATAATCAAGAGAGAAAGATGGGATATATATATATATATATATATATATATATATATATATATATATATTTTTTTTAAATTAATTGATTTACATCCCAAATGCTGCCTCGCTCCGGGTACTTTCCTTATAGAGTCCCTTCCCCCATTCCCCTCTACCTTTTGCCTCTGAGAGGGTGGGGCCCTAGGATAGATATCTTATTATGCATATTTTAGGATTCATATAATTTAAATGTGACCAAAACAGGTTTTCTAGTAACTACCACATGTAACCATATTTTCAAATCTCTGTCATTACTTCATCATTGGTATTTTTTTTTATTTTGTACTTAAGGACGAGAAAGAGAGAGAGAGAGAGAGAGAGAGGTATCCATGTGTGCCTTGTGCACTCGTGAATGTGTACATGTGAGTAGGTACCTGTGGAGACTAGAAGAGGGTATCAGAGCCCCTGGAGTTATATACAGATGACTGTCGAACTGTCCGATGTGGGTGTTAAAAACTGAACTTAGGTACTCTGTAAGAACAGTACACATCCTTAAAATCTGAGCCATTATTCCAGTCTAACTAAGTACTTATATTCCAGAGGAAAACTGTGTTATACATAACACATGATTTAGAAATGCTTACTAATATATCTGTGTTTTTGTGTTGTATTCTAGTATGGACCGGTATTTACCATCTTTGTTATGGGAAAGCGAATGACCTTTGTTACTGAAGAAGAAGGAATTGATGTGTTTCTAAAATCTAAACATGTAAATTTTGAATCTGCAGTACAAAGTCCTGTCTATCACACAGGTAACTGATATTTTGAGATAGATCCTTTGAACTATAGCATTGAAACCCAGGAGTAGTTTTAAGTAATATCACATCCCTGGTCCTCTATCAAGAATCATGAAGGGCAATTGTTTCGTTTTTAAAGCAGGACTAGAAGGGGGTGGGGGAGTACACATGATAAACTGGGTCATTGAAAGGGAAACTCTTGGGAGTCTAGTATATTTAGGTTTCATTCAGACGTATGAATGAGTCAGGCTTCCCCCAGTGGCGCCTTTTAGGGGTTGTTTGGGCTCTCAGTGCATTACGGCACCTAGGTGTTATTAACTTCCGCAGAAAGCTGTGCACGCAGTGTTCCACAGGCTTCAGCTCTTGGCTTGATTGCACACCCGCTCCTCCAGAGGAGAGTTCATCAACATACCATTATTATGGACTCTCTTGATAGTGCCCAAAGGGTCCATAAGGCTCTCTGGGTTGATTTCTCCCACCTCACAGCCTCCATCTGTCTTTGAGTCTGCTTGCTGTTACTGGAGAATGTGTTCCTGGTGTGGCTTTTTCTCCCCAGGATGGAAATTCTTATGCATGCACCATGCATCCTCCTCAGGGTATCTGCCCTGGCTTCTTTTTGCCCCACAGATGCCCCTCTTCATGCTCTTCCCTCCCTCCCTCCCTCCCTCCCTCTCTCCCTCCCTCCCTCCCTCCTTCTCTCCCTCCTCTTTCTTTCTTTCTTTCTTTCTTTCTTTCTTTCTTTCTTTCTTTCAATCCTTTAATATTGTACTCGGTCATGCATTTCCTGGCATTAAGCCAAAAATCCATCAAAATCGCTTGAGTGATTAAAAATGTAGGTAATTTTTCCTTGAAAGGTCGCAGGAATATTGGCTGAATTCACTGTTCTCTAGTGTTTGTTGGTAAATGAGCTATGGAGCACCTGGTCGATGAATATAAGTACTTTGATGGCTAGTTTTCTATGTGCTAACATTTCTTCAGTAAAATATACTAACGTATGTGCTAGAGGCATACGGGCGTTATTGGAACATTCTCCTGGGTCTTCCCTGTGGCCTCTCACTTTTGATCATTTCCATCGCACATTGCACAGATAAAATATGTTACAATTTACTCTTGAGCCAGCTTCTCTTTCCTAACAAACATTCCACCGCCGTGATCAGAAAAAAAAAAAATCTCAATTTAGCTCATACACAATATAACCTGAGCATTGCAGAATCATAAAATACAAATTATTTTAAAAGATGCTTTAAAGGCAATCAAATTAGATAAACTAGATAAAAATGTTTTAGAAAGTAGACAACAACAACAACAACGACCACCCAAACTCTAGCCTCTGCCCTGACCTAACCTCAAGTTGATATTGTAGAAGGAAGGGGAATATTTCTATTAGAAAGTGTTTTAGAGCAAGGTCAGGGTTATTCTGTTGGAAGAAGAGAACTAGAAGGGAAAAATGTGGGGATATTGGTTTGTGTGCGTGTGTGTGTGTGTGTGTGTGTGTGTGTGTGTGTAGAAATGGGGGTTTGTGTCAGAGAGTCGTGAATTAGCTTAGGGTAAATAATTAATAGCATAAAGAGTTCTGAGAATTTTAAGATACTCTGCATTTTCTTTTCTTTTTAAAAATTTATTCCACCCTATATGGCATCCCAACCTCAGTCTCCTCTCCGATCTCAATCCTCCTCTACCCCCACCCCCAGAAAAGGGCAGGCCTCCCAGGAATATTAACCAAACAAGGTATATCAAGTTGCAGTGAGACCAGGCACATCTCTCCACATTAAGGCTGGAGAAGGAAAGCCCATAGGAAGAAAAGCTTCCCCAAAGCAGACAAGAGTCAAAGACAGCCCCCACTCCCACTGTTGGGGGTTCCACAGAAACACCGAGCTACAAAACTGTAACATATATGATCTGGAGGAAGAAGGGGCTAGAAAGATCAGCCCTCTCACTCACTCATAGATGACTTTGCAAACAGATTGAATGATTCTATGTGCTGCGAGGACACTGACAATGATATAGACTATATACCACAGGGATTGTTGCCTCTTTTGAAAACAGTTCCCTTTGTCTTTAGCATGGATTCCAAAGAATGTCTTCTTTGCACTGCATGAGAAACTGTATTTCTTGATGAAGGGGAAAATGGGAACTTTCAACGCACATAACTTTACTGGGCCGCTAACTGAACAATTTCATGATCAACTGGAAGGTTTAGGCACTCGTGGAACAATGGACCTGAATGACTTTGTAAGGTAAACCGTGGTTGTTCTAATCTTCAGATTAGAAACAAGCATGTTGGCTTTCAAAATTCACCTGGTGGATTAATGTACTCTAAGCCACTATGAGAGTTCTTAAAAAACTCATTTAAATTCTAAAGAATGGTCAGTTTCTAGCTGAGCAGTCTCAGCTGATGGTGAGCAAGTCAGCCAGCAGTCATAGACACACGCCAATGAATTTCTCCTTCATGGTTGTAACAATTCTATACTTGCCATCTAGAATTCCTGCTCGTGATTGCTATGGATCTATGATTTGCTGCTTACTGTGTTATTAGGTTAGGAAGCCTTGAAAGGACAGAGGAGATGATGGAGTCAGAAGTGGGTAGGAGGGACCCAGGAGATGTTTGTGAGACTTAAGAAAGAACCCCAGGGAAAGTCAGGAGGACCTTGAGAGTTTCTGAGAAAGGAAAGGGAGGGTGTAAGAGATGGGGGGGGGCGTAAGAGATGGGGGGGGGGAACAATGCAGGGAGTGAGCCATACTCACAAACTCCCTGGAAAAGCTGAAGGTTGGGTATGGGATCCATAAGAAACGTTTTCTACATACATAGGTATTCTCTATATGTGAGAAAATTCTCCACTTGTGGAAAAATTCTCCATATCTGTGAATATTTTCATGGGTATGAAGGCTCTCCACATGTACAGAATTTTTTCACGTGTATAAAAAAAATCCCCACATGCATGAACATTCTCCACTTGTATCAAAAGTTCTCCACATGTACAAAAAAAATCCCCCACATGTCTAGCAAGTCTCCATATGAAAAACTGAATTACCAAAGCCCTTTCTCATCTGAGTAGAATCCCAAGACTCTAAACAGAGAATGAACTGGAAAGAGGATATAAACTCTTGAAGTCCCACCCCACAGTGATGTACTTCCTGCAGAAAGGCTCCACCTTCTAAAAATTCCATAACCTTCCCAAACAGTGCCACTAGTGAGACCATGGCTTTAAGTACAGAAGCCTATAGGGGACATTTGTCATTTCCTTCATGCCACAAAAGATAACATCAACAGATGTTTCATTAGACAATAGTTTGAATATGCAGAATTTTGTGAGAAATTAGGTAATTAATGATTACTATCACCCCTTTTTGCTAGTGTTTTTACTGACATGTCAAAGACAGTGGTTTCCTGCTTGTTACTGCTTTCTTAATACATGTCTCCTGAATTTCATTCATCCAGCCTATTATTTATGGTTTTGTTTGTTTGTTTTGTATTTGTCTGGACCTAAGATGCTTCCTTAGAATAGATTTTTAAGTCTTCAAGCTGGAGAGAGGGCTCATGAGATAAGGGCACACACACTCTTCCCAAGGATCCAGGTTTGGTTCCAGGCACCTAGATTACACAGCTCACAACTGCCTATGACTCTAGTGCCAAGGGGATCCAACCTACCTGATCTTCCCAGGCCCCTGCATTCACTCACACATATCTCTATATATGTTCAACTAGAAAGTGCCCATTAATTAGAATCTAAATGAGGTTATTTTTTTTCTCATAGTGGCCTAGTTAGAGTACATTAATCTACCATGTGAATTTTGAAATCCAGAGGAAACATGTGCATACACTTAATTAAGATCAGGGTTTTTTTTTTTTAAGAAAGGATTTTGTTGTTGTTGTTGTTGTTGTTGTTTTGTTTTGTTTCGAGACAGGGTTTCTCTGTGTAGCCCTGGCTGTCCTGGAACTCACTCTGTAGACCAGACTGGCCTTGAACTCAGAAATCCACCTGCCGCTGCCTCCCAAGTGCTGGGATTAAAGGCACATGCCACCACCGGGCTAAGAAAGGATTTTTAACTCTTCAGATAAACACCATTCATTTTCATTCACCCTTGAAGCGAAACCTGACTTCCACCAGCAAATAGGAAAAAACCTTTCCCTCAAAGCTGTGTCCCATGTCACATGATCCCCTGCTCAATTGTCATTTTAAGAGAATGCTGCCTTTGTATCTAGAGCAGAGTTCTCAACCTTCCTAACGCTGTGACCCTTTAACACAGTTCTTCATGTTGTGGTGACCCCCCCCCCCCAGCCATAACATTACCATGCTGCTACTTCCTAACTGTAATTTTCTACTGTTGTGAAACGCAATGTAAATAGGATATTTGAACCCCCAAAGGGGTTGAGACCCACAGGGTTGAGAACCACCGATTTTCCTGTTGGCTGCTAGGTTGACTTTCCAAATGTTCCCCTCTTTACAGGCATCTATTTTATCCGACCACATTCAATACTCTCTTTATGAAAGGGTTGTTTCTCACAGATGAGAGGAAAACCAAGGAATTCTACCAGCATTTTAAAACCTATGATGAGGGCTTTGAGCATGGCTCCCAGCTGCCTGAATGGCTTATGAGGTAGGTGCCCTTCTGTGATTGGTTCTTTTCAGCAACTTATTTATAGCTTTCTTTCCCTCTCTGCTATGTGAGTGTGCACAGGTGTGTCCACCTTTTAGCATGAGTGTGGAGGCCAGAGGAGGACGTCAGCTGTCCCGCTTTGTAATCCTCGACTGAAGTTTTTTGACACAGGGCCACTCACCATTTTGGCTAGTGTGCCTGGTCATTGAGACCCCCCAAGCGTTCCCCATCTCTGCCTGGGGGTTACAAATGCATGCTGCTGTGCCGACTTTGACATCATGCTGGTGATTTGAGCACAGATCCTTAAGCTTGCACATTAAGCCTTTTACTTTCTGAGCTACCTTTCGTTTCTCTTATTTATTTTCTACTTTGTTTTTATTTTAAGGTAAGTATGTGTGTATATGATATATGTGTGTTTTGGGGGGAGATGTTGGGTTTTGGGGCTCACCTTCTATCTTGTTTTGGACAGGGTCTAAACATCTCACTGTAATTCATATTAGTTGGCCAAGCTTCTAGGGATTCTGTTGTGTCCATCTGCCATCTCTCTGCAGGAATGCGGGGATGACATGTGGATGAGACCAGACACCCATGTTTTTGTTGGTTCTGGAGAATTAAACTCCTCTGGTCCTCAATACTATGTGGCAGGCACTTTATGCACTGACTCCCAGTCCCAGTCCCAGCCCTACTTCTTTCTCTTAAGTAGAATAACAACAGCTGAGGTGGGAAGAAGCTGTTTTGGTAGCTTCTCTTTGTAATGGTGGGGGTGGGGGGTGCAGTGTTCTCACTATGTAGCCTAAGCTGGTCCTGGAATTCATGGGCCCAGCTTATGGGGTGCTGGCTTTTCAGGAGCACACTATCTCACCAGACTCTAGCCTGCTTATTAGAGTGCACATGTGCGAAGTGAAGGAGGCGCAAGAAGAAATATACTTCTTTCTTTCTCTCTACTCTTTCTTTCCTCCATCCTGCCTCCCTCCCTATCTGCTGTCTCTATTCCTTCCTGAAAAACATGTGTGTGTGTTTTTCACACACACACACACACACACACACACACACACACATACACGAGCGAGCAAGAGAGAAACAGAGACAGAGACAGACACACACACAGAGATAGAGACACACAGAGAGACATACACACAGAGAGAGACAGAGAGAAGATGGCATGAGAAATGCATCCGAGGCCTTTCCTGTGTACAGTGTGTACCATTATTGACTTGATTCTGTCCAAATCCATGCGGGAATCAGCCCCGTCCTCTGCAAGGTCACGGTAGGCGTGGTCAAATGCATTTGGTACTATTGGCTCCCATAAATATTTGTAACATGCAGTGAAAAATAACTGCATTTGAAAAAGCATTTGGTAATCGCTCTATGTCTTATCCTATTTGGATAGTCAAAGGTGTCATGAACAGGTAGCTTATAAGCAATACAGATTTATTTTCCATAGTTACGGAGGCTACAACGTCCAAGATGGGAGTACCAGCAGGGTGGTTTCTGGGGAGTTTATCGTTTGTTTGTTTGTTTGTTTGTTTGTTTGTTTTTCTTGTGGCAGACTGTCAACTTCTGACTGTGCCTCCGGGGTGGTAGAGTCAATCAAATGTTTTCGAGTGTTTTATAAAGGCACTAATCCCATCGGTAAGGGGTTCATCCTATCATGAAATCACTGTGCTCAGTGCCCTCTCCCCTACTACAATCACGGGAGTGTTGAGATTTTCTCAGCATTTAATTTTGCAGAGTACGCAGATCACCTGCAGTAGGTGGTGGTGATAGCCAGAAAGGAATAAAGTCCACGAGGATGATCACTCGTGGACTTGATGCAGCTTAGTCAATAGCTGGCCTCTGTGTTAGACCTTTGTCCTGTCTCTCTTGGGACAGGCACATTGAACACGAGCCAAGCTATTGGCTAACCATGTAATGGGTGTCCACTAGGAATCCCAGGAGCTAGTTACAAAGCCAGTGAAATGTATTGTCTTGGCCCTCAGTATTACCCGTGGTCTTATAATTCAGGAGTGAGCCTCTTTGGAAATTCTAACTGGAGGCCAAGAAGAAATTTGAGGAAATTATTCTACTCTTGGAGACCTTTTGTCCGTTTATGTTCTGGCTTGTCACCCTAAGCACTTGCAAGTCACTGCTTATATGACTTTTTTTTTTTTTCTCATGCAGAAACTGGTCAAAATCCAAAAGATGGCTCCTGGTGCTGTTAGAGCAAAATATTAGAGACATAAAAGCTCATGGATCTGCAGGTCATTCTGCAGTAAGTATCCTCTTCTTCACTAAGATATATGGGACTAAACAGTGATTATTAAAAAACCATTTTTTTCCCTAGGAGATGTGTGGGATTGGATATGCCCAAGTGATACGCTGGGCATGCACACATACATTACCTTATAATTATTACCTCACAGCATGAAGGCATTCTATTACAACAACAACATCAACAACATGAACCTTGGGGACTTTTAAATTCATTCATAGTTGGCTGTGTCAAAGGACACAATTACAGTGTCATTCTCCAGTTAGACAACTCCCCCATCTCATGGGCTGAGCAGAACAGGTTGTCTTTATAGAACAGAGCTAGAGAAATATGAAACTCAGAAACAAATGAAGGCAAACAACAGCCGGGAAGTGGTGACGCATGCCTTTAATCCCAGCACTCGGGAGACAGAGGCAGGTGGATTTCTGAGTTCGAGGCCAGCCTGGTCTACAAAATGAGTTCCAGGACAGCCAGGGCTACACAGAGAAACCCTGTCTCGACCCCGCCCCCCCCCCCCCCCCCCCCCCCCCCCACCAAAAAAAAAAAAAAAAAAAGCAAACAACTTTTAAAACTGAGGACAGGGCAACAGAGCAATAACTGACTGGTTAAAACTGGATTATTCTGGTTACCTAAGGAAGTACAGAACACATTAGATGCAGCTTTATCATTACTCTTGGCCTGTTTAGGCAATGCCCACCCGCCACTTCCCTCCTAATTTCTAAGAAGGTCACGTAGCAACTTAGCTTCCCATGAGTCTTTGATTTGATATGAGGTTTTGGTTGGAGCAATTCCATATTGGTTTTTTAATTGTGGCTTGGTTTCATTTGATTTTCGAGACAGGGTATATATCACTATGGTGACCATGTAGCCAAAATATAACCCATAAATTCCTGATCCTCCTTCCTCAGCCTCCTCAGTACTGGGACCGTAGGGATGGGGCCACCGTTCTTGGCATCAATTTTGAGTTTTAGTTTGGAATAAAAGTTTTACTGGAATAAAATCAGTGGGTTCCAGTGGTGGTTTGAATAGATTTGGCTTCTCATAGGCTCAATGTGTGTGAATGCTTGGCCCATAAGGAGTTGCACTATTAGGAGGTGTGGCCTTGTTGGAGGAGGCAGGCTTTGAGGTCTCCTGTGCTCAGGCTAGACCTAGTGTAGCAGTCTTCTGCTGCTGCCTGCGGATCAAGGTGTAGTAGTCTCAGCTCCTTCTCCAGCACCATGTCTGTCTGCATGTTGCCATGATTTCTGCCATGATGATAATGGACTAAACCTCTGAAAGTGTAAGCCAGCCACACTTCAGTGTTTTTCTTTATAAGAGCTGCCGTGGTCATGGTGTCTCTTCACGGCAATAAAACCCTCACTAAGAGCTCCTATACTGTGTGTCAACACCAGGGATAGGTAATGAAGCTCTATAAAACAGGCTCTGTTCCTGACTCACTTCCACAAGTTGCTTTCTCTCTGTGAATTCAAGGAGCGGATGCCATGTGAGTGACTTGAAGCAGGAGGCAGGAGGAATGGTCCCCAGGGGTTATGCAGGAGCCATGATTCTTCCAGTGTGGTTCAAAGTCTACCTGTATCACTTGGGAACCATGTACACACTGGGGGGGCGGGGGGAGCTTACTGGCCTGGGTCTCCAGCTTTCCAGGCATCCTTGACACTTGCTATGGTGAGCTTTTTAACCCAGTCAGATCTGATTGCTGGGCCCTTTGCCTTCAGAGCCTGGGCTCCATTTGGTCTGGGTTGCTAGGTTTCTGATTAAGTCACCAAGTATGTGACATTACACACAGGACCTAATGTCTAGACCTCACTTTCCTGGTCTGCCCTATAGACTGTTAAGGGGGTTTAAGTTGGTTAATTTTTGTAAAGGGCTTTGGACATGGTAAAGAGGAGATGAGAGAGAGTTTGTTTTCAGTCACCATTTAAAAACTCATCTCTCCCTCTTCTGAGGTCTTCTCCAATTTCTTTCTTCAGAGACCTGAAGTTCCTGTCATACAGATCTTTTACTTGCTTGGTTTGAGTTCCATGGAAATATTTTATATTATTTATGGTTATTATGAAGGGTGTTGTTTTCCTGATTTCTTTCTCAGTCTATCCATAGTTTATATATAGAAGGACTACTGATATTTTTTAAATTAGTCTTGTACCCAGCTATAAGAGTTCTCTGGTAGAATTTCTGGGGTCACTTATGCATAGTATCATATCATTTGCAAATCGCAATACTTGGACTTCTTTCTTTCCAATTTGTATCCCTTTGATCTCCTTTAGTTGTCTTATTGCTCTAGCTAGAACTTCAAGTACTATGTCAAATAAATCCGGAGAGTGTGGGTAGCTTTATCTTGTCCCTGGTTTTGTAGAATTGATTTGAGTTTTTCTCTATTTAATTTGATGTTGGCTATAGGCTTGCTGTAAACTGTCTTTATTATGTTTAGGTATGTCCCTTGTCAAAATGAGACTAAGAGTACTATCCGAAGAAACCGTGTAATAAATTGTGCATGGAGTCCAGTACGTACAATCCCACACTGGTGGAGATAGGCAGGTCCCTGAAGCTCACTGCTCATACAGACTAGCCTAAACTTCTATCTGTATGCCAATGCAAGACTCCATATTTTTTAAAGGGTAGAAGATGGCTCTTAATGAGTGACAACACATGCTGCTATCTTCTGACATCCACATACTTGTGTGTGCAAACCCATGCTTATATATGCACCTGCACACCTGTAAGTACATCACAACTAACCAAGCAATTCTGGGGGTGGGGAAACTAGGTTGGGGCTAAGGGTGTACCTCAGTTAGGACAGTGCTGGCCTGGCATGCCAAAAGCCCCAGGTTCACTCTGAATGAACCAGGCATGGTGCTCACTCCTGTAATCTCAGCACTAAGGAGCAAGAGGCAGGAGGATCGGGACCTCAAGGTCACTGTCAGCTACAGGGAAAGTTAATTTTCTTTCAAGTACTTTATTAGCAACTGTACTAATTTAATTGTCAAATTTTTATGATGTAAGAACCATATCATGGTCATCTTTTTTTTCCTTTATTAGATATTTTCTTCATTTACATTTCAAGTGTTATCCAGAAAGTTCCCCATACCCTCCCCCATCCCCGCCCTGCTCCCCTACCCACCCCCTCCCACATAATGGCCCTGGTGTTCCCCTGTACTGGGGCATATAGAGTCTGTATGACCAAGGGGCCTCTCCTACCAATGATGGCCAACTAGGCCATCTTCTTCCATATATGCAGCTAGAGACATGAGCACAGGGGGAACTAGTTAGTTCATATCATGGTCATCTTAAGGACGAGGAAATCCAGTCAGTGGGATATTGAAGTCATTCATTCATTCATTCATTCATTCATTCAGGATCATTCATTTCCTTAATAGTGGAGCCAAAAGAGAGAAATACAGCTAAGTTCCACTGGAGATCCTGTTTCCCTCTGCCATGATACCTCCCAGTGTACACGTCGCGCCTTAGAATGCAGACACAGTATCTCTCGGATTCAGTGGACCCAGGGTCATGGCTCAGTCTAGGCCAAGTGCTTAATAAGCAAGCTTCAGGATCTGAGTTTGTGATTCCCAGAATTCACGAAAAACAAAACAAAACAACCCATCTGTGAGTAGGGACACATGCCAGTATCCCTAACACTGGGTAGAGGCTGGTGGATTCCTAAAGCTCACTGGCCAGCCAGAGTAGCAGGAGTCCATTAGGTTCAGTGAGAGACTCTGTCTCAAAGATAAATGTGATACATGACAGAGGAAAGACACTTGGTGTCAACCTCTGACCTTGGTGGGCAACCGCTCGCACACGCATCCACATGAACGAGTTGTATAAAACACCCGCAGAGGGAAAAATAATGAAATGATTTCTTGTTTGTGGACATCGGTCTTCCTCACATGGCCGTGTTCTAACAATAGTTATTTCCTTCCCAGACCCTCTTGCAGGCCATACTGGAAGTGGTGGAGACAGAAACACATCAACACAGTCCAAATTATGGACTGCTCATACTTTGGGCTGCTCTGGCCAATGCTGTTCCTGTAAGTACATGGGAGACAACTAGACTCTCTTTCATACCTGTATAGCTTTTGTTTCTTGTTGTTGTTGTTGTTGTTGTTTGCATTATTTTCCTTTTCTCTTCGTCGTCAGTTCTTCATTCACTTTGGGGAACTAAAAGATAATGATGGACTGGATGTAAGGTTTTGTTTTTTTATTAAAGCGAATGTTTGGTAGAGCATGTCTATGTCGTTCAGTGGGTAGAATGCTTGCCTCATGAGCTACAGGACCAGAGTTCATGAACCCAGTGCTTGAGAGGCTGTGACCCAGGATCCCTGCGACAAGCTGGCCAGCTAGCCAAACCTACTCAGGGTCCAGTGAGAAACCCTTGTCTCGGTGAGAAAGGCATCTGACGTCAACCCCTGGCTTCTATAGATAAGAGCAGACATATGCCCACACATGTCTGCACAGACATACACGCAAACACACCAGGCATGCACATGTGCGCATATGCACACGTGTGTGTGCACACAGCATGTACAACACTCGCATATACACATCAAAACCACCACCACACTCCTGAATCTACCCTCCACATACTAAAGGGGCATAGTATACATCCAGAGGGAATTCTTCACCCTGGTATGCAACTATCCCAAGGAAAACTTTCCCTTTGTGGTCCTCTGTGTACTGTTTAAGAAGCCCCGACTCTGTTAGGCTATATGCTCTGGACTGTGCAGTTGGACAAAGCCTAGCACCAGCTTTGGACCAAAGTGAGACTACGCCAACTGATGGTTTCCCATGGAATTGTGGTATCTATGGAAAAAAAAAACTTTGTGTCTCCATTTCCTTTACAAGAAATGGGGAGAAAGGGGGGAATAGAGGAAGAGAATGTGAATATGAAAGTAAAACTTCTGACATGGTCATAGGCATGGGTTGCTCATTTGCCTACACAGTCTCTGTGAGCATCCAACAAGATGCTCAAAAGAGGCAGTAGTCAATGTCCATTGAATGTGAGCCTCCCTTCTCCTCCTGAGTACCAATAGTGTTTGCATTCCTTGGCCCCTCCGTTCTATAAGCTTCTCTATGAAGGGGGCTTGTGCATTGAAATTCACGGCCCATCTAAAGATAACAGGGGCCTATAAAAACCATTTATTTTTCCGTACTTGTTTTAATTGACTAATTAATTTAGTCTTTGTTACTAGCACAAAGTCTTGCTGTGGAGCCCGAGGCTGCCCTTGAATTTGCAATCTCAAGGCCTGAGATTACATTCAGGACACACAGTGTTGGGCAACCATTTCCAAGTATTATTTTTTCTTTTACTAAGTGATCAAAATAATGGGGTTCCTTATGACATCTTTATCCATGTATACCGTTGAACATGGCTTATGGTCACCCTCATTATCCCCTCTTGATCCCATTTCTACTTATTTCCTTCCTTCTTCCCTAAGCATTTCCCATCTGCATCTCTGTCTCTGTCTCTGTCTCTGTCTCTGTCTCTGTCTCTGTCTTTCCTCTTCTTTTTCTTCTTTTTCTTCTTTTTCTTCTTCTTCTTCTTCTTCTTCTTCTTCTTCTTCTTCTTCTTCTTCTTCTTCTTCTTCTTCTTCTTCTTCTTCTTCTTCTTCTTCTTCTTCTCCCTCTCCCCCTCTCTGTTCTTTTAAAGCTGCTATGGACTAGGTTAAAGCTAGGAGATGCATCTTTGATTCTCTGCTTTGTCTGCTCTGACTCCTTATGTTGGTTGTAATGTAAGAATGGCTGTCTATGGATTCATGTTTGAGGCAATAGAAACACTCAGCCCATCTCTGGTCAGTGTGGCCACTTCCCTCCCCCTTTTCTTTAACAACTAGAAATAAAACCACTGTGTAAATATTACACCTTTTTTTTTCTTCCTGTTTCTGAAGGGGATTTCTGGGTCCCAGTCACTCTACTTCTTTTAACCCATTATACAGAGCAGAGCACAGAGGCAGATATTCCAACACTGCTACTCAAACATGTGCTGCCCATGAGAATATATACTTCTTCAGTGCCAGTCACATGACAAGCCTATGTTTCCCCCTACTCTATATGCTCTGATATTCTTTTTTTTTTTTTTTACTCTTCTCAACTAACTGAGCTACATCAAAACTGAAGAGCAACTTCCTAAACATGCACACAACAGCTACAGTCAGAGGAGTAGTTCTTAGGATCTCTCCAGAAAGGCCCACCCCCCCCACCCAGAGGAAAGCCACACAAAGCACTATTGATCGGACACAGAGGTCTGTCCTGTGAGATTGGACCTGGCACTGGTCTGAAAAGATGTGTCTGATGATGACTGGAAGTTTCATCTTGCTGGACCTTCCTTGTTGGCACCTCCCAGAGGCAGTCTGAAGCATGAGCAGAGACCTTAGAAAGGCCTTTGCATCAGATCTGAAGCCAGCTCCCATAGCTGGGTGACTGTGGGCTACCCAGTCCTTTAACCTCTCCCAGCCTGCATCCGTGTTCTCATCTGAACCACTTCCAAAGATGGTTGGAAGATTTTACTGGAAATAATAAAAAGTGCTTAACAAAATTGGTGCTCATTAACTGTGCTATACACAAAACATCACCCTCACTGAAATCAAAGGCTTCTTTCAATGGTCTACTAATAATGAATATAGACTACCATGGGTCCCAAATGCTTGATTCCTGTCTTAAGTGTCTTAGGGTTTTTCCATTGCTGTGAAGAGACACCATGACCAAGGCAACACTTATAAAGGACAATACTTAATTGGAACTGACTTACAAGTTCAGAGGTTCAGACCATTATCATCATGGCAGGAAGCACAGCAGCTCTAGGCAGACATGGTGCTGGAGAAGGAGCTGAGAGTTCTGCATCTTCATCCAAAGGAAGGCAGGATCAGACTATCCTCAGGAGGAGGTTCTCAAAGCCCACCTCCACAATGACACAGTTCCTCCAACAAGGCCACACCTCCTAATAGTGCCACTCCCTGGGCCAGACATATTCAAACCACCATAGTAGGGTTTTATTGCCACAAAGAGACACCATGACCAAAGCAACTCCTATAAAGTAAAACATTTAACTGGGGCTGGCTTATAGTTCAGAGGTTTAGTCCATTATCATCACGGTGGTGTGCAGGCAGACATGGTGTTGGGGAAAGAAGCTGAGAGTTATACATCCGGGTCAGTAGATAGCAAGAAGAGATAAATGCCACACTTCCTTCAACAATGCCACAATACTCCAACAAGGCCACACTCTTAACAGTGCCATTCCCTGTGAGCTTATGGAGGCCATTCTCTTTCAAACCATCATATTCCACACCCTGGTCCCTATAGACTTGTAGCCGTATCAAAATGCAGAAATGCATTAAATCCAACTTTAAAAGTCCCCATATTAGTCTCAACCCTATAAAAGTTCAAAATCTCTTCTGAGACTCGTGGCAATCTCTTAACTGTAATCCCCTGTGAGATCAAAATGAAAATCAGATCACATACTTTCAACATACAATGGCACAGGATATATATCACCGTCTCAAAAGGAAGGCAAAGAACCATAATGAGGAGATACTGGACCATTGCAAAACCTTAAACCAGCTGGGCAAATTTCAAACTCTTATTTCCGTGTTTTATGTCAAAGATCTCCTCAGACCTCCAAGTCCTTTCACCTTTGTTAACTGCTACACACTTCTCTCTTTTGGGCTGGCTCTACTCCTTGTTAGCAGCTTTCTTCAGTAAGTATCCCATGACTCTGGCATCTCCAACAGGTTGGGGTCTTCAAGGCAATGAAGGCTTCATCTTCACAGCTTCAAACAGTGGCCTCTCTAGGCCTTCAGGCAAGGGCACTCTTAAACACACCTCAGTGGCTTTCCTTAGTCAGGGAGAGAGGCTTCACAACCATGTGGCCAAAGCTGCCAGGTCTTGCTGCTTACTGGGGTTCAAACATGGTTCCCTTGTCCAATTACGTCTTCACTAGCTTTCTGCTTTCAATGGTTTCCTCTATTGCCCAAGCTTTGATGTCTTGAAATTTGACTTGTCGATCAGATTGGCCTCAGACTCAAAGATCCACCTGACTCTACCTCCAGAGTGCCAGGATTAAAGGCATAAACCACCACATTGGGACCTACACTTTTCTTTAATTCCCTTTTGCAAGTTGAAAGCTTACCCGGGTGGGATCTTGTCCTGAGGGCACCACCTCCTTTATTCCATTTAACATCAGGATTTTCTTTCATCTGTTTTTTCCCCCTTGAACACAGGATTTAGCTCCATCCCATTTCCTGGTACCTCTCTTCTCCTTGAATTATACATTTTGTATTTTTCCATGCTCAGCTTGCTCCTTTTCATTACAGATCTTCATAAGAATGAGCTATAATAACTACATGACAGAGATGATACTAGGCTGTTTTTTTTTTTTTTTTAAACAAGGGCAGAGAGCAACCACATTTTTCACCAAACTATTTCAAGAACTGTCTCTAGGCCACATGCAAGTACTCTTCTCCTCTGAGGCATCTTGAGCCAGGGCCCCACAGTTTAAATCATCCTCCATACCACTGTCTTCTATGCTCCTACTAGGATGGTAAATTAAGCCCAACTTAAAGGGTTCAATTGTGTTTCAAATCAAAAGTCCCAAAGTCCATATTTCTCCAGATAAAGTCATGGTCAGACCTATCACAGTAACACCCCACTTCTGGTATCAACTTCTGTCTCAGTTAGGGTTTTATTGCTGTGAAGAGACACCATGACCATGGCAACTCTTATGATGGAAGACATTTAATTGAAGCTGGCTTATAATCCAGAGGTTTAGTCCATTATCATCACGGTGAGAAACATGGTGGTGTGCAGGCAGACATGGTGCTGGAGAGGTAGATGAGAGTTCTACACTGGATCAGCAGGAAGAGAATGATGTCACACTGGGCCTGGTTCAAGCATCTGAGACCTCAATGCCCACCCCAGTAACACACTTCCTCCAACAACATCACACCTGTCACAACAAGGTCACACTTTCTAATTGGGCCATTCCCCATGAACCACCGTAATACATCAGTGGCCAGGAGGGGCGTGGCTCTACTATCTTAGCTTTTAGGATCACCCATTGCTAAAGGAACCCTAAGAGCTGTAAGTTGTGGATTGGTCATTTCCTGAGCCCAGATGGGATGAGTATTTCCTCTATCCTACCTTGAAGCCCATGGGACTCACACACCACCTGTTCCTTAGAACGGGATTGGTACCAGCCCATCAGGAGTCTTTGCTGTGGCCTAGGTGTACTTTGACAGACCATCTCAAGGTATTGGCCATACTTCATGAGATTATCTTGATTGAAAGGCCATTTCCTACTTCTAAGATGTTCCTCAATAGAAAATGAACTTTCTAGAACATTTATCAATAAAAAAGCTAACAATACCAAAGCTGACTTGGGCCATTTTTATCTGCTGCTTCTCTGAAGTTCTAACTATGCTCAGCAGCCATGGTGGCCCATATGTGATGGACAGAAGATTATCTGGAATGTGATAGAGATTTGTTCTTTACTTGTTTCAGAAAATGATCTAGGATAGCCATCACTTTGAACTTTAAATGAGTTCATTTCTTAAGTATATAACAAGCCAAACTAAAAGAATAGATAGTAAATGATTCATCGATGATGGATGAGTGGATGGGTGGATGGGTGGATGGATGGGTGGATGGATACCTAGTGCCAATTCCCCACAGAAAGAGTCTCAACCAGAGCAGTGTTCTCACAGGTGAGGCTTCCAAGTAAAAGAATAGCAGTGTGGAGAGACGACATCAAATTAGTTGCTCACAAAGCCGCTCAGAAACCAAAGGGGGAAGTTAAGGCAGCTAGAGTTCCCATTTGAACTAGCTCTCCCTAGGTGAGCTCACCATTGCTCTACTTCCCTCTTCTCTTCCCCGCTGCATAAACTTTTACATTATGGGATAAATTGTGGCAGCAACTGTTAGAAAGGGTTTACCTTCGTGCTCTTCCCACGGGCACAGTGCTGTCTTGAGCAATTTTAATGTCTGTTGTCTGTCTTCCATGTCACAGACTGAGAGGCCCTATTCCTCACAAGTGGGGGCTTGGAGCACCCCTGGCATTAACACAGTAGTGTCTGAGGTAGGAGAAGCAACCCCACTTCCAGGGCTAGCTACTCAGTGACCTTAAACAGCATGCAGCAATCAGCTTATAGAGAGTACTTCCAAGACTCCCTCAGCATCCATCACATCTCCTGAATGCTGTTGCAGAAATGCACAACTCATTTCCTAGGATGCAGCCAGCCTCAGGGCCTCCTCCCTTATCTCTTATCAGTTGTGTTCTTAACTCTCCAACAAGTGGCTTTGTGTTGGCGCTCTGTATTTTAGTGTCCAGTGGCTCTCCTGTCTGCACTGTGACAACAGACTTGGCCCCTTTCGGCATAATATTGTTACTCCCTTGGGCATTACACTTGAGATCCTTTTCCAAATGTGTGTCGATGACTTTAGAGCCCATTTTGATTTTTCATTCAGTATCACATAGAAACATTTTTTTATTAACTCTTTACTATCTTCTCTTGTCTTTATTATTTTTCTTTATTGAGACAACATCCCGGGCTGGCCTTGAACTCGTGAACTTTTTGTTTCAGTTTTCCAAGTAGAGTCTAGTATTATAGGCATGTGCCACATTGCCTAACACCTTCATTATTTTTAAGAAGGAAAGAAATCACTTCTTGTCCTTTTGGCTAAGGTGAAATGTGATTACCTTTTCTTCCTGGTTTAATATCAGATACGTCCTCTATTTGAGGACAACATACTAAATGGTCTTTTGGAACTAGATGGAATAGAAACTTTCTCTGACTGCTCCATTAAGTGATCTGGTATTGCAGCAACTCTGGGGAACCCTTCTTGGGGGGAACTTCTGAAAGAAAGAAGTACTTCTTATCCCTTAACTATTGTAGGAGGAGGCAAAGTCTCATGTCGTCACCTAGCCCAGGCTGGCCTCACACTGGCTATATCAGGAAGGATGGCTTTGAACTCCTTACCTCTTGCCTCCATATCCCAGGTGCCGGGATTATCATACTGTATCATTTATGAAAAGTACATTGTTTTGTTTTGGTTTATTTATTTTGCTTTATGTGTGAGTGTTTTACCTGCACACATATGTACTAGGTACATACCTAGTGCCTGTGGCAGTCAGCTGATATCAGATCCCTCCTGGTACTAGACTTCTGGGTATTTTGAGCTGCTACATGGGTGCTAGGAACTGAACCCAGGTCCTCTGTGAGAGTGACAAGTACTGTTAACCTCTTAGCTGCCTCAACAGTCCTCAAAAGTTCTGTCTTAAAGGTAGAAGACAGCAGACTTAAAAAAAATGAGAGATCTGTGAAGGAAAAAAAAAAAGCTCTGGACACCGTTGTGCAACCATTTGTCACTGACCTGAATTCTAGTGTCTGCCCTAAAAATAAATGGGACCCAGTGTTTGTGATTCCCAAAACCAGTCAGGCACACGGGACTCTGAGCCCTTCCTGTGCTGCGGAAGATCAGGGAGCATCATGGGAATTCTTTCCCCAGTGAGGACTCTGATTACAAATCCGATGAACCGAGAGTGGCATGATTATTGATTATTGATCAAATCCAATAGCTTATCACTTCCGCTGGTAGCTCACAGAAGGGAGAACCTGAGGAGGAACCAAGGAGAGAGTGGCCTGGGCACCATGTGAAGATGAGCTAGATAATCTCCAGGCTGAGCCCTTCCTAATCCGGATGCTGCCCCAGAATGTCTGCATCGCAGACTGTACACCCCTGTGCTTCCAATTTAATGCGCCTTTCAATGCTGCACTTCCTCCTTTGACCACACGGGGGAGAAGTTGATCATTTCAAGGGACATCCTGTTTCACCAAGACAACAAAAAAAGACAAGTTTTACAGAGTGTTACCTCAGTCTGCCAAGAATTGATTTCAAGTAGTGTGTGTGTGTGTGTGTGTGTGTGTGTGTGTGTGTGTGTGTGTGTGTGTGTGTGTTTTGGTGCCACTTATGGTTATTTTTCTTTACATTTTTCATTTTTCAGAATTTCATACATGAGTACTGAGTTTGCATTATTTCTACCTTGCCCGCGCCCCCTGACTCCCCCTGTACCACCGTCCGTTACCTCTCAAGTTCATGATCTCTTTAATACAGTAGATGCTTATACGAAAAGAAAGCAAAAGGGAGAGCCAAGCCTCTCAGGATTTTATGCATCCCTGTGTTTTTGTCCTCAGCTGGAAGCACATTTTTTTTTTAAAGATGAACAGGTTTATCTTACACATCCTATATTGGGAAGATAGAAAAGACTCTTCCTTATTCAAACTAATTTATTTTGATAAGTATGAAATAAAGGAAACCCATCTGCAAAAATATGTTAGCCCTTGAATAAAATCGTAAGCGTGAAGACTGTTTACAGGACATTTATTTGGGGGACAGAAGTGCAGGCAAAAAAAAAGCTAATTCACAGAAGCATTTGAAGCTGGCTGGCCGAATGATCTGGGTAGAAGTGGGATGCTTAGCTGATGGAAAAGCTGGATGTAGTATACTCAATAGGAGACATTTATGATTTATTACGGTTCTAATGGAGATCTTTGCTCTCCAATCTGTATGGAAAGCAGCTGCATTCGGCTTGGTTTTAAAAGCCTAGACTGGGGCTCCTCACTCCTACGAACAACAAGTATGATATCATTCATGTATTACCTTGAGTTACCACTGGGCATTGAAAAGTCACATTATATACCAAATAATCCTAATAGGCCAAAAAGAAAGACTTTACAGATGTACTTGGGTGGGATATCAGGGAGTGCCGGGTATTGAGCCCATGGCCTTGTTGGTCCATACCATACCATTGAGCTACCTCTCCAGCACCTCATAATTTACTTAATGAGATTTAAGTGTGGCGTCCTGGGATTATTTAAAAATTAGTATGCTTCATGTGCAAGAAGAAAATCCACTGGTTCATTCTCACACATTCTTTCTTGCTCTCCACCTGATCTTGCTGTATAAGCCTGGCTGCTATGACATTCACACACAAACCAAGTTGTCCTCGAACTTGTGGCAATCGCCCTGCCTCTACTTCCCAAGTGCTGAGATTATAGCTGTGTGCTACCACTGTCTGCTGCTACATTTGTATTTTAAGGAAATTAAATCATGACAATATTTTCATGTTGTGTTAATATTATTATAATTTGTTCTGAATATTTAATGTATTTCTACATGACATTTTATGTTGCTTGCTAGTAAATACAATCCGGAACCTTCCCTAGTTCAACAATGATACTCTATATGAATACTAAAGCTAAACTATAGCAATAGTTAATTATAGATTTGACCTCTAAAAGGTATATGATACCACTCTTGTTTATAAAATCTAGTTGTTTTTAATGGTGATATTTAGTAGCATGTTTGTTTGTTTGTTTGTTTAGTTTTAGTTTTTGTTTTTCGAGACAGGGTTTCTCTTTATAGCCCAGGCTGTCCTGGAACTCACTTTGTAGACCAGGCTGGACTTGAACTCAGAAATCTGTCTGACACTGCCTCCCGAGTGCTGGAATTAAAGGCACTCGGCTTAGTAGCATGTTTTAAAAAATGTTTTTCCCCCTTTATTTTTATTTTATTTGTATGGGCGTTTTACCCCCCATATGTCTCAGTGCCACATGTGTTCAATGCCCACAGAGGCCAAGAAGAGGGCATCAGATGCCCCAGAATTGAAATTAGAGATGGCTGGCTGTGAGCTGTGATGCAGGCTTTGAGAATGGAACCTGTGTCCTTCGGAAGGGCAGTCAGTGCTCTTGCCTGCTAACCCATCTCTCCAGCTCATAATCGTGTGCTTTTGAGGTTGACTGGAACACTCTTCTTGCTTCTTTCAACTGTCTATGGCTAACACTAACTCCACCTGCATTTACCTTGTGAGACAGTTTCATGGTGTATGTATTCCTCTTTTGCAGATTGCATTCTGGACACTTGCATATATCCTGTCTCATCCCGATATCCACAGGACTGTTTTAGAAAGCATATCTTCTGTGTTTGGCACTGCAGGTACTAAATTAATTTACATAATCAAGGACGCATTTAGTGTACATGGTGTGATGGGGAATGTCTACCATGTTTTAATCAGAGATTTGGGCTGGAGACATGGCTCAGTTGGTAAGACACACTGCACAAGCGTGAAGACCTACATTTGTTCATTCTCCAGCACTCACTTAAAAAAGGGGGGCATCGAATTGTGACACACACTTGTAATCCCAGTGCTTAGTGCGTAAAGTCATGGACTGTTATGTGAAATATTAAAAATAATTTGCACTTGGGAGGCAGAGGCAGGCGGATTTCTGAGTTCGAGGCCAGCTTGGTCTACAAAGTGAGTTCCAGGACAGCCGGGACTATACAGAGAAATCCTGTCTTGAAAAACCAAAAAAAAAAAAAAAAAAAAATTGTTTTTTTGTTCAAAAAGTATATTATTATATAAGATATGATGCCAGTTAAAGTTGTCCCTCCCTTGCCTCTTGTATAATGGCTAAAAATATCATTTTGAAAATATTTTGTTTGGAGTTCTTACCCAAACCAAACAAACTTGACTGGGCACTTAAGCACTGCTCTGCTCATGCCAGCCTGGAAGGCGAAGCCAGCAGTGCTATGCTCTTATCATGTGGAGGTGTGAGCACTAGAATCATCGAGAGCTAGCAATGCTCACCGTTGGGATTCCACGAAACACTCTGGTGAATGTGAGGAAAGGCCATTGGCCTGCACAGAGCTTCGGGTCTGCAGAGCTCATCAGAGATATGCAAAGGTCGCACGTCTGCAGGTGGGCATGCATCTGCAGTTGAGGATGCCTCTACAGGTGAGCGTGTGTCTGCAGGTGAGTGCCTGTCTACATGTGAGCCCAAGTCTGGAGATGAGTGTGTGTCTACAGGTGAGCGTGTGTCTGTATGTGAGCGTGAGTCTACAGGTGGGCATGAGTCTACAGGTGGGCATGTGTCTGCAGGTGTGTATGTGTCTGCAGGTGGGCATGCCTCTACAGACAGATAAACAAATGGCAAACACCCTGACTCACACACTCTGTCCACATTTACTGGAGTCTCTCCTGACATCAAGTTCTCTAGAATCCTGGCCCTTGGAGAGTACAGGGCCCAGAATGAGAGTGGTAGGGATAATATGGAGATCCCAAGAGACGTAGAGGTCACAACTGGAGTGTGACATTAATCTTGAGTGTCCACGGGGTTTGAATTTGGAGCTCTTAGACACAGCTCCAGTGTAAGGAGACAGAACCGTTTGCTCCTGCTGTATCCTGACGTATTCTCAAAACTTGTTATTCTCTCTTAACAGGAAATCATTCCTTCAAACAGGGTTTCATGGTAATAGCCTCACTGACTTCCATTTTAAGTCATTACTGTAGAATGGAAAACAACACATAAAAATGTAAAACTTAAAAAAAATATGTATATGGAGGTAGCTCAGGGATCTCTGAATAAATAAAATAGTTCCAGAACCATCTATGGCTAAGTTGTAGTAAAGGTTCAGAAATTTAAATGTAGGGGAGGCCACAAGGCCATGATATTGAGGAAGATATCCATGAACCTATACAAAGGAAGAGGACAAAGGAAGAATATTAGAGTGTTGCTATGTTATCAAGTGCTCCTCAGAAAAACAAAACCAGTAAGAAATGGTTGGATAGAATAGCTAGAGGAGAGGCTGTTACACATATAATTAGCTAGATGATAAATGGATATATCTAGAAAGTTATTTATTTTATATATATTTTTTCCTCTTTATTAGATATTTTCTTCATTTACATTTCACATGTTATCCAGAAATTTTCCCTTACCCTCCCGCGTCCCCGCCCTGCTCCCCTACCCACACCCTCCCACGTAATGGCCCTGGCATTCCCCTGTTCTGGGGCATATAGAGTCTGTATGACCAAGGGGCCTCTCCTCCCAATGATGGCCAACTAGGCCATCTTCTTC
>LR750025.1:103542-173542 GCA_902729485.2 Mus minutoides
TATCTAGGACTTGATGTGGTGGGTGAGTTTGGATCTGGTGATGCCAAGTACCCTTGGATTCTGTTGCTTCTGTTCTTACGCTTGCCTCCTGCCATCTCTTCCTGAGGAGACCTGGCGATGGTGCAGACCAGAAAGGACCCACTGTTCTGCGGGCAACTGCTGACCCAGTGCTCCTAGAACCACCACTGCACTCTGCTCATGAGTAACTCCGATGCTATCTTAAAGTCCTGGGGTATGCGAAGCACACAGGGTAGGCCCTAGGTGCGTCTGCTGGGTTCAGAGGAGAGATGGCGAGGTTGGTGGTGCTCTGGCTGGGACAGGCCCAGCCTCCGGTGGGGCGGAGTTCTCAGATCCCGCCCCTGCAGGCAACTGCTGGCCCACTGCTCCCTAAACCACCACTGCACTCCACTCACATGTAAACCTGATGCAATCTTAAAGTCCTGGGGTATGCGAAGCACAGGTCAGGCCCTAGGTGTTTCCGCTGGGCTCAGAGGAAAGATGGCGGGGTGGGTGGTGCTCTGGCTGGGAGGGGCCCAGCCTCCGGTGGGGTGGAGTTCTCGGATCCTGCCCCTGCAGGCAACTGCTGGCCCACAGCTCCCTACACCACCTCTGCACTCCACTCACGCGTAACCCCGATGTGATCTTAAAGTCCTGGGGTATGCGAAGCACAGGGCAGGCCCTAGGTGTGTCTGCTGGGCTCAGAGGAAAGATCTTTATTTTATATTTTAAAGCGTATTTTTACGTTTAAAAATATGACTATTCATGTATCTGCATGGGAGTATAAGCGTGCAAGAGCAGGTGCCCACAGATGGGAGTCACATCTCCTGCAGCTGGAGTTATAGGCAGTTGTGAGCCATCTGATATGGGAGCTGGGAGCTGACCTCGGGTCCTTTGCAAGAGCAGCAGCAGCAGCTCTGAACCACAGAGCCATCTCTCCAGCCCCCAGGACAAGATGTGGTGTGAGAAGTTTGTTGATGTGATTTCAGATCCTGATAGAACAGTACTTGTCATGTGTGCTCCCTGAAGTCAGCTCAGTGATTTAGTGGTTTCTTTACTTATACTATGAATCTATGTGCCTCTGTGTGCATCCCGCCAGCCACTGAGAATCCTGCCTTTGCTCCTGCCCTCTGCTTGTGCAGAGCCTCATGGGCAGCCCCAGCAAGGAGCTTAGCGTGCTCTCGGAGCTTTCTTGAGTGTGTGAGTACAGCCTTGCACAAATGAACGGCCTTTGCTTGTGTAGGAATACAGACCTCGTCAAAACCACTGCAGACACCTGACTCCCTAGAGTTTGAGTTTCATCCCTGTAATTTACCTGCTGTTTGTCCCATCACTGTCTAGCCTCTGGTGGCTGCAAAGGTAAATCTTTAAAGATGCTTCTCCTAGCGCCCCTCAGAAAATCCCTTTGTTTCTGCTTTAGAAGTGGGGAAGACACTGGCAGTGA
Source organism: Mus minutoides (assembly GCA_902729485.2). Lineage (NCBI taxonomy): Eukaryota > Metazoa > Chordata > Mammalia > Rodentia > Muridae > Mus > Mus minutoides. The sequence goes on from LR750025.1 coordinate 104,984, forward strand.
TTACATTTTTCTTGTCTATCTCTAGGAGGAAAGGCAATGATCAATGTAGTACATAAATAAACCAAGACTATTAGCAGGTGTCAAGTTCTATTCAAAACAGACAACAGAGTTGAATGTGAACAACCTCCAGTGTCCAGGATGGGAAGGTGTGTTGGTTAGGCCATCAGGTTCGACCATATTGGCAAGATGGAATTGGGGAAGTGTCTTAGTTAGGGTTTTACTGCTGTGAATAGACACCATGACCAAGGCAAGTCTTATAAAAAAAAAATTTAATTGGGGATGGCTTACAGGTTCAGAGGTTCAGTCCATTATCATCAAGGTGGGAGCATGGCAGTATCCAGGCAGGCATGGTGCAGGAGGAGCTGAGAGTTCTATGTCTTCATCCAAAGGCTGCTAGTGGAAGACTGACTTCCAGGCATCTAGGGTGAGAGTATTAAGCCCACACCCACAGTGATACACCTACTCCAACCAGGTCACACCTATTCCAGCAAGGCCACACCTCCAAATGGTGCCACTCCCTGGTGCAAGAATATACAAACCATCACAGCAAAGATTTGAAGGAGTTTAGACAGGTAGGAATCTAGAGGAAGAGACAGCAGGAGTGACCACACTGTGTGCCCACAGGTTCTGCAGTTATGTTAAAAAGGTCTTGTCATCTATTCCACAGCAGCATGTTTAGGAAATGGATTCAGTATGTAGAGAGAGGAATTCTAAGGTTCTACCCATCTCTGCTGAGGCCTTTCTCTTTCCCCTGAGATACATATGCCCTGCCCCAACCCCCCATTTTTCTTACCACAAGAACTTGCCTCGTTCATTTTACTTGGCCATCTGCTCCCGAGTCGTTTCTAGAAATTTCTAATATGAAGAGTGTGCTGTTGGCAAATTACAGCAGACACTCTGGGGAGATGCATCCTGCCCTGTCCTTTTCCTCTCTTCCTTTTCTAATGCTATGGCGACCCATGCTCCTTTCCATCCTATGACTCCGTTCATTTCCCAGCACCTGGCCCCACTTTCTTTTCCAGATCTCTGCCTCTGCTTGTCTCTGTGTATCGCCAGCAGGGTTTCCAGCAGGAGCTCACTCTTGCACATCTAGGCTGTTTATTTCTTTGTTTGTTTGTTTGCTTGCTTTGGTCTTAATATATTTGTTACAATGTCATGACGTTTCCAGAAGGGCTGGACGTGCTGTGCCGGGAAGGCATAGCCAGAAATGGTGCTTCCAGCTAGGCCACAGACTGTCTGGCAAGCCCAGTACGCCCACTAATGCCAAGCACACGGTGACACTGGCAGGGGACACTAAATGACATTGTGTCCCTGGGAACCTCAGCCTGTGAATTCTGAAAGTGGTGGCAAGCAAATCAAAATCGTAGTCTCCTTTTCTTCATATCATTACCTTTTTCTTCCCCCTTTTCTGCTTATTTTTTATTCATGTGTGAGTATGTGTCTGTGTCCATGTCCGTGTCTGTGTCTGTCCGTCCATGTGTATGTGTGTGTGTGTGTGTGTGTGTGTGTGTGTGTGTGTGTGTGTGACTCAGAAATGCACGCACTGCACTAGTAGCTGTACAGAGAACACTGCAGAGGCCAAAGGAGGGTGTCAGGTGTTCTCCGACTAGCTCCACTGGCTCACTGTGGCAGGAACTTGTGTTTTCTCAGCTAGCCTGGAAGCCTGCAGTTCTCCAGCATCCCCCATTTCCACCTATTTTGGTGCTGGAGTGACAGGCATTTGCTGGACTCCTGGCTTACAATGGTTCTGAAATCCAAACTTCAATCCTCGTGCCTGCACAGCAAGCTCTCTTAGCTTAGCCGAGTCTCTCCCTCCCACAGCTGGCAATTGTAAACCATAATGCAACCATTACCTGAAGTCTTTTGTGCTGGCCAGAAACAAATGTTCATTCCCTTTATCATTATTTTTTTTTAATTAAAGAATCCACAAAGCAATATTTCAATGAGACTTGGATTCTCTATTTCTTTTCTTTTTCTTTTTTAAAAAATTTATTTATTTAATGTATATGAACATCCTTTCACTGACACACCAGAGGAGGGCATCAGATCCAATTACAGGTGCTTGAGAGCCACCATGTGGTTGCTGGGAATTGAACTCAGGACCTCTGGAAGAGCAGACAGTGCTCTTAACCATCGAGGCATCTCTCCAGCCTCGGATTCTCTGTTTCAATGAAGTTTCCCCCAAATATCTATCTCCTATGAAGTTTCACCTGTTCTCAGAAGGGTGCACATTGCTTTGCCTACAGAACTGAAGAATAAAATTAAATTACTTATCTCTTGGCTTTAAGTTAAACTATACATTCAATTATGTATTAGTCATTATTTATTCTTTTAAACGTGCATTTTTGTTTTGCTTTGTTTTTGAGATAGGGTTTTCTGTGTATCCCGGGCTAGTCTAGGCTCACCTCTGATTTGCAGGACTCCTTCCAAGTGCTGGGAGCAGAGGCTGTACCACCAGCGCGGCTGCCGGTTTGTTTGAGTAGCATTACACTGGCCCACCACTGGGGTCTGCTGCTTTCCGCATCCTGGTGGAACACTGACATGCAGGTTTCGATGCTTCCTGAACCATCTGCTCACTTCACAGTGAAGTCTTCTCTAGGTAACAGCGAAGCACCGCTGGTCCTCAGTCACCTGGTCATCTCAGCAGGCGCACGCCCGTTCCTTGGCGGGCCACCTAAACCAATCTGTGCTTTTAATCTTTAGGTTCTGTGTGCACTATGTTAGAAGCCATTTTCTTTCTTCATTTAGGAGTTCCTCCTCGCTGGGAATTTGCCCATCAGCAATGCTTGCTCGGTCTTAACAACAAGCAGACAGTGGGTGGATAAAAATTACTAGAGTTCGAATTTTTTTTTTTCCCCTACACACTCCTTATGTTTTATTTCATCAACATTTTTATGTATTCGCTTCATTTTATAACCATGGATCCATGCATTCACAGGACCTTCTCTTCCTACCTGTAATCTTACGTGTTATTCCACAATGAGATTTATTGTTTAATTTTATGATTCTAATTTAATTACAACCTCTCCCCCCAAGCTATCCCATACCCCCCTCTTCATTCCGCTTCAAATTCTTGACTTCTTTTCTTCAATTGTTATTGCATGCATATATGCATTTGTGTTTACATATTTATTTATTTATTTATTTATTACCAAGAATAACTTGTTGAGTCTATTTGCCCCCTGCCCCTGGTTGGTTTACAAGGAATAGGGTTCATTAACACAGATAAATACACCTAGGTAGGACTGATTCCTTTTCCTTGAAGTACAAGTCATAAGTCATGCATGCAGAAATGCCCACTTGAGGGCTGGAGAGACACCTCAGTGGTTAAGAGCCCTCCCTGCTCTTAACAGAAGTCAGAAGTACCATTCAGTACCATACCACATCAGGTGATCCACAAGTTCCTTTTAACTTCTACTCCAGGGTGTGCAATGCCCTCTTCTGGACTCTGTGGGTACCTGCAGTTCATGAGCACACACCCATACACAAGCATAAGACTAAAAAGAAATCTTTTAAAAAAAAAGTCTCTTGCTTTAGAGTCAGAGGTAGAGCTGTGAATTTTCATCCAGTTAGTCATGAAATTTGTGAGTTTCAAAACAAGAGATATCTTACCCAGAGATAATAATATTTTTATGTTTGTTTGTTTTGTTTTTCTTTTGGGCTCCATTTCATTTGGATGGAGCAGCAATCCCAGGGGAGCGTACTGACATGTAGGGTGGCCCTTGACTTGGATAATAAATATAAACATGTCTGCAAACTAGCAAAATCCATATGAAGCCCAGCCCCAGGCTGACACTGTAGGTTACAGTGGTGCTGTCCTCCCTGGCTTCGTTACCTCACCATTCCTATTTTAGTATATCCCAACATTTGCACTAACTCCATTTAGTGGTCCAGCGTCACTTGCACGCTAACTCAGCTGCTCTCCACTTGGGATGCATTTCTCCCTGTGCTCTTGCCAGCCAATAACAGCATTCTTGAAAGATGCCATCATTCCCCTTCAGCTGACTTCATAATCTTTCTCATTACTCTTCCCCAGCTAGCCAGGGCTCTATGGCTGATAACCAGAGTTATGCTTGGAATGGATCTTTTTGATTCTTTATGTGACAAATTGCCCCAAGTAATGAAGAAAAAACTCAAGTAATAGAGCCAAGATTACGCCAGTGGAGTTTATGGTCAGAGGAGACTTAGTTTATTAAAAACTCTCCATTCCTACTTGAAATTTGATAACCTGAATCTAATATGGGGATTTAGAGGCTAATGCATATCATACAGGAAATCTTTCACAAGGCTCATTTTCCTTTGCTAGCCTGTCCTGTATCAGCTGGGTTGGGCCTAGGCCACAATAAATTACACAGATGTTTATTATAACAGTGTTTCTCAGTCACCAGCTCTGAACACTGTATCTAACTATTTACAAAAGCAAGGAGGTTTCATCTGGCCTATCCTAAATTGCATTTTTTTCCCAGCCCAAATATGTAATTTTATCTTTTTCTCCTTCTTAGCCCTAAAGCTAAAATGGTGCCATTTTGCAACACACAGCCTGAGAACTCCAGCCCAGGACTCCAGCCATGCAGACATCCACGCATGATAATGGGATGTCTTAGTTAGAGTTCCCACTGCTGTGAAGAGACACTATGGCCAAGGCAACTCTTATAAAGGACAACATTTAATTGGGGCTGGCTTACAGGTTCAGATGTTCAGTCCATTATTATCATGGCGGGAACCATGGCATTATTCAAGTGGGCATAGTGCGGGAAGAGCTGAGAGTTCTGTCTAGATCCCAAGGCAGACAGGAGAAGACTGACTCTGGCCAGACTTAATCATATATAGGAAATCTCAAAGCCCACCCTCACAGTGACACACTTCCTCTAACAAAGCTACACCTCCTAATAGTGCCACTTCCTATGAGCAAAACATATTCAAACCACCGCATTCCACTCCCTGGCCCCATAGGTTAGTTCAAACACGTGAGTCTATGGGGGCTATACTTAGCCATAGCATAATGCTAAAACATTTAGTTCAACTTCAGAAGTCCCATAGTCTATAACAGTCTCAACAGTTTGAAAGTCTACAGTTCAAGGTCTCCTCTGAGCTTCATTCAATCTCTTAACTGTAATCCCTTAAAAATAATCAAAATCAAAAGGCAGATCATATACTTCCAACATCACAGGGTATACATTACCATTCTAAAATGTCATAGTGAAGAAATAGTGGACTAAAGCAAAACCGGAAACCAACTGGGCAAACTCCAAACTCTGCATCTCCATGACGATGTCAAAGCACTCTTCAGATTACAACTCCCTTCATCTCTGTTGACTGCAACAACTTCTTCCTGTTGGGCTGGCTCCACTCGCTGTTAGCAGCTTGTCTCAACAGAGAGCCCATGGCTCTGGTATCTCAACCACCTTGAGGTATCCAAGGTAACTTCAGCTTTATAGTCTCTTGTTCCAATGTCCGGGATCCACACATGATCTTCTGGGCTCCTCCAAAGGTCTTGGGTCACTTCTCCAGCTCTGCCCTCTGTAGCACTCTAAGCTCTGGCTGACTCCACTCCATTGCGGCTGCTGTTTTTGTTGACCATTCCACAAAACTAGTATCTCCAATTTGCTGGAGTCTTCCACTACAATTACACTTCACCAGTAGCCTCTCATAGCCTCTCTTCATGGTGCCAAGCCTCAGATCCTTTGCATGACCCCTTTAGTCTTGGGCTGTCACCTGCAAATGAGGCTGCACCTTCACCAATGCCCTTCCATGGCCTCTCAATATGCCAAGCCTCAGCCGCTCTCCGTGGCCCTAAACGCCTTCAAACTAGCACCGCCTGGGTGACTCTTACACATTACCAAGTCCAATTGCAGCCATGAGGTATCTCTTGCTTTATGCTCTTAGAAAGCACTTCCCAGAAGATTTCACCTTAATGATGCTGGTCTCTTAATCACAGCTAATTTCTTAGCTCTAGCTATCCAGCATCAATTGTCCCAGTAATCCCTTCTATTCTTACACTAAAGCCAGAGCTACACGCCGGAAGCTGCAAAGTTCTGCTGCGTGCTGGGGCTAGACCATGGCCTCCTTGGTCTACTGCATTATCATCAGCTTTCCATTTTTTCAACTCCTTCACTGCTAAGCCTGGCTGTCCTGGAACATACTTTATAGATTGACCTTGAACTCAGAGATCTGCATGGCTCTGTATCCTGAATTCTGGATTTAAAGTCATGTACGAGCAGGCCTAGATCTAAGATTTTCTCTACTTGGGACTTTCTCTTTCCTAGCCTGACCTTGAACTCAGACATCTGCTTGCTTCTGTCTCCTGGGATTAAGGATGTATAACACCATGCTTGGACCTAAGCCATGATTCTTTACGACCTGGATCAAAAGCCTATGTCCTCTGTTTCTGGATTATGGTTCATTCCAGATTAAAAGTCCAAATGAAAACAATAACATGCATACGCACGCGCGTACACACACACACACACACACACACACACACACACACACACAAATACACCATATACATTCATTAACATGAAGAATTAAGTGTAAAATACTAACATTTTATTCACTAGGCTTTTTTTTTTTTGAAGGGAAATTACTATAAAACTTAGGAACTAGATCCGTAGGTTCAGCTTTGGTAGAAATCACTGCCAGATGTTGTGACACCAGCTTCTGCTTTTCAGAGGTTATATAACGTGATTTTATTGCCAGCCACCGTTCTTCATGGACACTGACCTTAATGCACACACTTCAACTACAACTTTCTTAAGCAAAATGGCCTATGAGTATAGAATGTTTGCCTCTGTGCAGGAGAGCAAACAGAAGGGAGCGCCCAGGATTTCTAAAGTCAAGAAGGAAAGTGTGGGCTGTGTCAGAATGGGAGCTTTAACTTCCCAGGGGATTTGTTTTGTGCTTTTCTTCTTCCTTCCCCTTCTCTTGACAGTACAGTGACACCTGCCCTAGAATACAGAGAGCCTGGAACAGGGGACTACCCCACTGCCCTATCTCACCTCACAACCCACTTTCTGATCATCATCTTTTCAAATTGGATGACTCAGCGCTGTCCGCCATTTTCCCCACCTTCTGCAGAAACACAGAAATGCAGGCTCCTTTCCACAGTTATTTATTAGGCTCTTACAGACTGTTGTTCCAGTGTACAATCGGGGTTCCCTTTTGGGGAACTGATAAAAGGAATTTAAAAACAGAATCAGAAAGAACACTGAGGAACATCTTTTATTAGTTTGAGAGGAGCCCAGCAGGCAAGCTTTATAGAAGCCATGGCAACAGCTGAGAGGAGGAAGATGGGTAAGAGGAAGGAATTATATCCTGTATCCTGGGCTCTGGTTGGCAGGGGAGCTCAGCAGACCTAGGGGGGGCGGTATGTAAAAGCTGTAGGGAGTTGAAAGCAAGAGTTGAGAAAGCTCACAGTGTCAAGGGAAGTGCGCTGAGGATTTGGGCCAGTCTCTGAGAAACAGAGAAAGAAGGGGGGAAAGTATTCATGTGCACACTCAGCAATAAAGCGCTGGATGTGACTTCCTCGAGAGAAGGCTTGGGGGTGGTGGTGGTAAAGATTATTTCTCCTTAAGAGATAATTATTCCTCCCATTCCATTGGTTTGTCTTACAGCGAATCATTTATTGTTGTTGTTGTTGTTGTTGTTGTTGTTGTTGTTGTTGTTTGGAGGCACAGGTCTCCTGGTCAGGTGTTTGACAGGTGTTAAAAGAGCTCTAAGCAAAAGGAACAAAGGAATATAAAGTTCTAGTCTTTGAGACTTTGAGATGGATCACAATGGTGTGTCTCCACCCAGATCCTTTTTTTGGACCAATAGGCATTAGATTTTCTTCACTAAGCCTCCCGAAAGCCCACCTTTTCACAGGATATTTTCAAATTTAAGAAGGGAAAATGTGATGCTTCCTTTTCTCCTGTTACCAGGGAAACAGGGGGTTAGTGTACTCCAAGATGGCTGACTGGCCTTTGTGCGGCCTGACCATCTTTGATGGAAAAGCCTGTCCCACAACTGGACACATTAACTTGTCTGAGACTGGAGTATTGGAGTATATGAAGCACCGTAATATATTTTCGATGTTAAGTAGCCAATCTATTATGATCATATATTGTTTCAGCTCCTGTGGCATTTGGTTAGGCTACATATAACATAGATATGTTGTGAGTGTTGAATGTCAGAAGCACATAATTATGTTTGTGTCTTTGCTCAATGCCAGAATAGTTGACTAACAATACATTACAGGGCATGCCAATTTCATGGTAGCAATTTGCCAGACATCCCCTCTTTCCTTGGTAATCTTGGCTTAGGTGAGCAGGATTCACTTTCACTCCAGTCTTAATTACTAATAATACCCTCAGAGTGCACATTACATTCCACACCATTGCCTATATCATCTGTATCTATAGATATCTATATCTACACACATATTTATTTATATTCATTTATATGTTTCAGAATGCCCACCACAGAACGCAAGGTGTTTCTGAAGTCTGGAGAAGCTAGGAAGCTGATAGAAATCTAGCTAGAGTCTGTACTGCTAAGATGACATGTGAACGGAACAGGACTGTTGGGAATTAGCTGTTCTTATGGGTCAGCCTACTACAGCTCTCTCAGGCTGGACATGAAACTGCATGGTTGGAGTCAACCTCAGAGCTATCAGAACCAGTTCCAGGTGAAGGAATAGGCAGATACATGGGTTACCTGCTGGTCTAGACAGACAAACAGAAGGGTGGGCTGTCTGAACAGTGAGGGTGGAGCTAAACTGAAGCCTTGGAGGCAGTTGGGAGTTCTCTAACTATTGTCCTTGTTATGGGTGGTCACATGACAAGTAGATGGGACCAAGTGTGCGTGGTTCTTTATGAGGTCTCAATGAGGTCTAGGTGAGAGAGTTGTGTCCTTTCCTTGGTCTGGTGCACCCGGCAAGTTCTTGGACCTAGTTTCCTTAATATGATTTTAATATGTCCATCTGACCCAACAGCCTCAGTTCAACTGAGTAAATTTGTAGCATATGGTAGTTTGAAATAGCACAGTGCCCATAGGCTCATGTGTTTGAATACTTGGTCCTTGGTTGGTAGAACTCTTTGGGAAGGATTAGGAGGTGTGGTCTTGTTGGAGGATGTGTATCACTGGCAGTGGACTTTAAGGTTTCAAAAGTTTCATGCCATTTCAAGTATGTTCTTTGCCTTCTACTTGTGGATCCAGATGTGAGCTCTCAGCTGTTTTGTGATGCATATCCTTGTTCTGCTATCATGAACTCTAGCCTTCTGGAACCACAGCTCCTAGGTAAAGCCTTCCTTCTATAAGTCACTGCAATCATGGTATTATATCAGAAATAAAAAGTAACTAAGGCATAGGGTGGCACCCTTTCAACTCCCAGAAATAAGACATTTATCAGTGTAGACAGCATGGGTGTAGGCATGTAGCTCTTCACATGTGTATCCAGGGATGGTTATGTATGTCAAAATGTCTGAAAATGAGTATTTTATAAAATGTGATGTAAATTTGGGCAGAGCCAGACTTATCTCAGAAGATACATAGCACATCTGTAGTGTGTTAGTAACTGAGATAACAACTTTTTGTTTTGTTTTGTTTTGTTTTGTTTTTCGAGAGAGGGTTTCTCTGTATAACCCTGGTTGTCCTGAAACTTACTTTGTAGACCAGGCTAGCCTCGAACTCAGAAATCTGCTTGCCTCTGCCTCCCGAGTGCTGGGATTAAAGACGTGTGCCACCACACCCGGCATGAAGTAACAACTTTTAAATCTACCATTTATACTTAACAAATATAATTTACAGCCTTCATGTAATTATAACTTCTATGCAATAACTAAATAGACACATTAAATACTTGTTTTTCTTTCTTTCTTCCTTTCATTTTTTACTTTCTGAGTAAGAGAATCATCTTTTATTTTATTTGGTTTTAAATATCCTAAGGTTTGATTTGATTGCATTTATGCCAAGAGTTAAACAGACGGTTTCTAAATTTTGCCTGAGATCTCCCCTTAACTCCTTCCCTGGGCTCTCTGGAGTGGTCTCTGTTGGGCTCCAGCCCTTCTGGTGATTACCTTGGAATTCTCCCAAGTGGGCTTTCTAAATTTAGAGCCACAGGACTGGACTAACACACCACAGATGAGCACAGAAATCCCAACAGTAAGGGCACAAACACAGCCATTTCTGAGAGGTTCAACTAAAATGGTCTCTTAGCAGAAAGATGTTTGAAAACAGAATGTTTCTTTTATTTCTCTTGTCTTGTCCAGGAATGCTACACATCACACTGGGGTTTGAGAAACTAAAAGTCGACAATTAGAATGCTTGTTGTCCACATCCTGTGCACAGTTGCACACCACAGCTTTAGCTACTTTTTCATTAGAAACAAGCTTTCAGTGCTACATTATGCGATGTGACTTAAAACGTTTCCACAATGAAAATAGTCTAATAGCAACACTTAAGATTAAAAATTTGGTTTTTTTTTCCTCTTAATTTTCTAAATTTCCCTATGACCAAGTTCAACCTCCAAGGTCAGAAACATGCCATGTGTTAGAGCAGGGAGATGTAGTAGTTATTGTTCTCTCATTGCTGTGACAAAATATTAGACAAAAGCACCTTCAGTGAGGCAGGATTTATTCTGGATGAGGTTTGAAGGGATCGGCCCATCATGGCAGGAAAAGCTGGGTAGCAGACCCTCGAAGTGGCTGGTCACATCGTGTCTGTAGTCAGGAAGCAAGGAGAGATGACTGCTGGAGTGCAGCTGGCTTCCTTTTTTCCGCCCTTTTTGTTTGGTCTGAAAGTCCAGTCCCTGGGATGACACCCATATTGAGGACGTGTCTTTCTTCCTCAGTTAAACCTCTGTGGAAGTGCTGTCCCAGTGGGGCCCAGTGGAGTGTCTCCTTGGTGATTCCTGTCAAGGTATACAATGAAGATGAACCACCAGAGTGGTTCCCACTGGAAGCTGTCCCTTCTGATTTGGAGCATTAACCCTGACTAGTGATCATCACCTACCTTTAGTCTAGTAGAAAAATATTATCTGTTATACTACAGCAATAGTGAACTAAACAACAGTGAAAAAGGAAGGCGTGTTTGGTGAATTTGTTCAAATCTAATTTCTATCAAGTTATCTTAGTAGAAACCAGTCTTGCAGAAGTCGGCTTCAGTATCATACTCAGAGGATCCTGCTAACTTGTTGCAGTATCTGTTTACATACTCAGAGGATCCTGCTAAATTGTTGCAATTCCTTCCCTGGCTTTCGGGATCAAGAGAAAACAGGTCTAAAGCCTACCTCTGGTCTCTGATTTCTAGAATTGATCATCAGCATCCCCTGTTTCAATTTGCCTTGGCCATAGGCTTCTGGCTGAGCCTTAGTTCCACAGCCAGTGACTGACAACCTCGTAGTGAGGCGGAATGAGACCTTCGGACTTACCGTCGACTCTGGAAAGTAACATTCAACGTCAGAGGTCGGTGTCACATCGGCACTGAAAGGGAACAGAGTCCGAAAATTCCAAAACTATTTCAGGTAACTGTATCTCAACCACGAACCCTATCGGTACTAGACCCACCATACATGATTCCATCGGGGCACGTCTTTTCCTCCGTCCTGTATGTAATGGCAGAGAGGAGATGCTGAGAAGACCAATCCAGGAACCAGGGTTCTAGGGACAGTGAGACACTGCCATCTCCTGCTGCCTCTCCCAGGGCCTTTCTCTTTCTAGAAATATCCAGCTGCCTGCCATCTCTTCATGCATACTGCAGCAGGTCCAATACCTTTTCTTTTCTGCTATCTGCACCCCCCCCCCCACACACACACTATAGGCTTTCTATAGACAGGTGTTCATTTCTTATTCCATAGCATCCTAGGGCTTTCCTTCCTCCCTTTCTTTCCTCCCTTGTGTTTTTTTCCCTTCCATACATCATAGACGTTTTGTGCCCCCCCCCCGCCCTCCTATTCAGGTTGAAGTAGATCACTCCAGACTGCCTATGTTTTCTTGTTCTGTGTAAAATATTGAGATGCCAGAAGTTGAAGGCATTTGGTCCATTCCATTAACAAAAATGGCTGACCTATTATCAAGTTCCCAAAGCCAGTCCTTGCCATCAATATCCTCCACCAAGCTAGCTCATTTCTAGTGGAAATAATGTGTCTCTGATTCTTTTCAATTCACATAAGTGGCTGTGATCTACATCTCATGGGAAGTTTAATTCTTTGAATAATATAGGAGGACATATATGGGACTAGATGGGACTCAAGAGCGATGCTGGTTTGCAAGCAGGCAGAAAGGCATATGTCTGCTGTCGAGATTTTTTTTCAGTGCTTTCCTTGAACGCCAAGGGATTTTCCCCTTAGGCACCATATGTTACCCATTTGCCATTTCTGTTTGGTACCCGGGAGATGTTTGTACCTCAGGGAAAATGGAGGCAACTGAAAAACAGGATGGCTGAGAGAGAAGCACTCTCTCTGTGGTAAGGAAATGGCTACTGTGGGGCAGCGGGGAGGGAGATCTCAACTTCTTTAGATCTCACTTGGAAAAGAGAACATGTAGAAACCAAGTGTCAGGAAGCTGATTTCCCAACACATCTGCTGGCACACGCTCTCTGAGCACGTAAGCATAAGGATCACAGCAGACATTCTAAATAAGTGTATTCTCCCCTGGTCATAGAGTCTATGTTTTCTTAATGAAATGTATTTTAAGGGGTTATTAAAAGAGTACACTAGGCCTCTTACACTTGACCTGGATATAGAAGTGGTAAGGGCAGTGAAGACCACACAGGATTTAATCTCACTCGTAAACTCAGGGGCTAGAATACAGCCTGACCTTTTGAGCAAACCCAATAATAGCTCATTCTCCTCTTGCCCTGTGCACATGCCAGGTCTTGTATTTTAGATTTTATGGACCATAAAAATCTCTGCTGTGGCCGTCTCTGGCCTGCCATTGGAGTAGAAAACCAGCCACAGATGAGTGTGTATGTTTTTATTGGAAGGTAAAACTGTATAGAATAAAGCAGTAAGCTGGATCTGACCTGTTGTCATGGTGAATGAGCCACACCCTTCCCTGTGGCTTCATGAGGGAGAAACATGAGATTGAGAAAGAAAGAAAGAAAGAAAGAAAGAAAGAAAGAAAGAAAGAAAGAAAGAAAGAAAGAAAGAAAGAGAGAGGGAGAGAAAGAAAGAAAGAAAGAAAGAAAGAAAGAAAGAAAGAAAGAAAGAAAGGCAAGTAGTTGGGTAGATAGGTAAGATAGATAGATAGATAGATAGATAGATAGATAGATAGATAGATAGATGCATAGATAGATGCATAGATAGATGCATAGATAGATGCATAAACATAGGTATGTAGCTAGACAGACAGACATTGGTAGGTAGCTAGACAGACAGACATAGGTATGTAGGTAGGTGGGTGGGTAGGCACATAAGCTCAGCCAGTGGCCTCCTAGGCATCACTGCTTAGAGGCAGCTGACACCTTTGTAGTTATAAAAAATGATAAAACGGTAAGATGGCTTACAGGGTAATTGCTCCTGACCCCAAGCCTAAAGACCACAGTCTTAAGCCCGGGGCCCCAATACAAATTAAAATGAAATTTTAAATGGATGAAATTTCTGGATTAAGATTTGTCAGACCCAGAAAAGGCGTGGTCTGGATTTATGGCTCATCGTAAGAACTAAAAGCCCTTTCTTACTCGTTGATGGCAGTCGGAGCCAGGCGAGTGATGTGTGCTGGCAACATGTGCCCTCGACTATAATTTCAATCATATTTTTCATCCCTTCGGTTTATTTACCTCTGTTTTTAAAGAGGAGTGGTAATTTAGTATAAAATTTGTATAGTAATAAGAGCAGCTTTAAAATGAGAATATTTAATAAATAAAGTACAAGAGGATCATTTGTTTATTCACTGATTTACTGTACTAGGAATTGAACCCAGGGCCTTTGACATGTAGGTCAGTGCTCTCCCACTGAAGGATATACACAGTTCCCTTCTTTTTCTTTTAATCCGCCACTGTGTTTTGTTTTGTTTTTCCTTAAACTGTGGTCCCCAGACCAGCAGTGTAGGATCACTGGAGAATTTTCCAGAACTGTCAATTATTGGGTCCACTTTATACAAAGTTTTTATTAAGTTCTATTTCACTTAAACATTCGCCGTCCCCCATCCCCACCCCCACAATTCTGCCTCAGAATTGTCACTAAATCTTTCCCCCTCACATACCCACAAGCCAGTGCTTTTTCAAACTGGTCGTCTCTTCCACTGTTTCAAACACCAGTTCATTGGTCCAATTCATTTATCCCTCCAATAACAATGTACAGAATGCTTCCCATGCATAAGACATTGTGTTAGGTCATAAGTACTCTAAATTAATGAGATTCAGAAGGAGATGAAATGTTATTGCACTTGGGGAACCCCATGATAAAAATATGAGCTGAATTAACTCCTGAATCAAACCAATGGAGATAGCAGGGCATGGTGTTGAGTCAGAAGAGAACTGGGGTATTTGGGGAAAGGTTCCCTTGGGGGATGCTTTACCCTGGCCTGAAGGGGGAGTGGCAGCCAGTTTTTCAAAGAGTCGAACAGGCAGAGGGAACCATAAAGATGGGTGACATTTGCTGAGTTCTTGCTGTTTGGCAGCTGTGATTCCGGGAGATTTACATTTACTATCACCACCCTGACAACAACTGTATCCATCTATAAGGTAGATACATACAGTCAACGGTCCACTTTTATAGTCTGTAAGCCAGCTGAGTCAGGCAAACAGGCTCGGTAATGCAGCGGAAGCTCGCACTGTCTCCAAGATTCCATGTGGAGTCCAATGAGAGGGATAAGTAGACTATATTTGCCAGATGGAAAACACTGGCATTAGCTTTCTACACCAAGACGTCTTCTATTTCTCCTCAGACACCAACGGGACATTGCAGAACCTGATTCAGTTCTGATAGTGTGGGGGAACCCTGATAATTAAGGTCGAAGTCTGCCATGACTGGATAGCTTCTCTGACTTCCGTGCAAAATGGAGGCCCCTTTCCAGCAGGGCTTCCTCCTCTCTGACCTTGTCTTGGGAGCCAAAAACCTCACACCCTATACTGGGGGAAGGTCAAGTAGTCTTTGGTAGATTTACAAGTCCAACTTCCTGTCCTCCGCCCCCCCCCCCCCCAAGAAGCTGCCCAGCAAGTACCCGGGATTCTTGGAATGTCTCTCTGTGCAAAGGAGGCATTCACAGAACTTTAAACACTAGCCAACGATTTTCATTTACTCTGAAAACACGTTCCCATTCCCCAAGACCCCATATACACCCATGATTCACCCCAAATAAAGTGTATGCGTACAAACCCACCCCACCCCAATAAAGGTAATGCGCACAAGCGAAGATTGTCAAAGAGGGCTGTTTCAGTGAAGACGATTGGCGAAGGCCTTCCTCTACAAGAGATGTAACACTAAGATCCTTGGAGAAGACCCTCTTTCCCATCCGCACGCCCTCACCCCCAGTCCCCATCCTTCTGAAATTCCCAGCAGTGTCTGCATACCCTGAGAGGGAGGAAGGAAGCGGAGGACTTAGTGGACTCAGAACCATGGTTGGAGCCCCACCACACATACCACAAATACTTGCTCCTTAGACTTAGTGCTGACCCTGAAAGTTCAGGGCTCAACTCCACAGCGCCACCCCTGTTTTAACTAACCATCAACAGTAGTGGTTCCGGGGCTGGTGAGATGGCTCAGCGGGTAAGAACACCCGACTGCTCTTCCGAAGGTGATAAGTTCAAATCCCAGCAACCACATGGTGGCTCACAACCATCCTTAATGAGATCTGGCGCCCTCTTCTGGAATGCCTGAAGACAGCTACAGTGTACTTACATATAATAAAATAAAATAAATCTTAAAAAAAAAAAAAAAAAAGTAGTGGTTCCCCCACACGCCATTCATACTCTATCTTAGCTGCAAATTGGGAGTTTCTACAGCCGCCCTCAAGCTTCAGGGATTTGCCCTAATAACTCACAAATGTTCAGAGAAATGCTGTTGTCTGGCTCCGTGTCTGCTTTGCCTGTGCCCCACTGACTCCCCTCCCCCACCTCCCATCTCCCCGCTGACCCCACCCCACCCCCACTTAAGAAACAGCAAGATCTGAGACAGCTGCTGTGGTTCTCAATCTCCTGTGTACTCAGACACAAAGAGTTAAGATGCGTGGTCTGAGGGTTCGCCATTCCCCTACACACCAGGCAAGAAGCCCAGGACAGAACAGAATCTGGTTTGGTTCCGGCTGATTTCCAAGAGTACCAAGTAGCTGAAAGAGAAAAGTCCTTCTTTGGGTGATTTCGGTGTCTCTCTTTTTGACAAAGGCCCATCCCCCTCCCCGCAGGCAATCCTTGATAAAGGAGCTGGTACTTGCTTGTCCAAATGGCTTTATTTTTATGGCAGATGTGAATGAATATATCTTACTGAGGGAACCAGGGATTAAATACCTTTTGTAGGAAGGGATGCCCAGGAATGGAAGCTCATTGGCTAAAATCTCAGGGCTAGATACCTCATTAGCATGGAGAACTCTAGGGTTTTAGTGGGGGTTCAGTGTTGGTCACTGTGCTCTGAGAAGCTATAGACTCCTATAGCAGAATCAGGTGGGTGGGGACAAGCTGGGCTTAGGGAAGTGGTTAATACATAATAATAAGCATAAAGAGATGGCTCAGCAGGTAAAATGCCCAGTGCACAAGTGGGATGACCCAAGCAGGCTGCCCACAGCCCACCAGAGAAGTCCAACATGGACATACATGTCTGACTATAACTCCAGTGCTGGGGCTGTGGTGGAGACAGATGGTCCCAGGGACCCTCTGCCTGTGCTAAGCTCCAGGTTTAGTAAGAGACTCAAAAATACAGTGGAGAGCAGAAGAGAAAGACACCTCTCATCACCCTCTGGCCACCACAGACAAGCAGGTGAATACATGTACACACACACACACACACACACACACACACACACACTGAAAGACAGAGACAGAGACACAGAGAGAGACAGAAAGACAGAAAGAGACATGGACACACTTACACAGAAATACACACACACACACACACACACACACACACACTCAGCACTTGACCACAGGGCCTGGAACTTAATATATAGACCAGGTTGCCCTCAAATACACAACCACCTGCCTCTGTCTCCTAGACAATGGGATTAAAGGCCTGTGTCCCATATCCTGATCCACTGATGTTTTAAATCGGCTATCGTGATGCTGCAGATAAATGAGAGGGTCAATTTAAAGGAGTAAAGACATATTTTAGCTCGGGGTTCCTTAGAATTTGCCCATGGTTGGCTGGCTCATTGTCTCTGGTCCTGTGGGGAAACAAACGGAAAGGGATCTGGGGGTTCCCTGGGTAGATTGATCGTGGTGACTGACTAAGTGCTGTCAGGACAAGATGGAAAGCAGTGATATTCTAAGTGATTTTCAAGAAATGCACATTTTCCTTGAAAAACTCACCATTAAGTTGTGTGATTTGACTGAAAATTCATGAACGTGTGTAAGGTGGCATAAAGACTAACCTCTGGTCTGTCTTTAGGTGTCTTTATCTAGTCACTATAGGAAGGTTTGGTGTGAGTGTGTTGAAAGGGTGTGCTCTTCATTCCAGAGGGGACAATGACCCTGGCTTTGGTCTTCTATAATAAATAGATTGAATACAAAGATAAGAGCTATGCATGGTGGCACTTGAATTCAGCTGAAGCAGTCAGACTAGAGGATCACGAGTTCAAGGCCAGGTGGATTTATAGTGAGATCTGCTGTCAGTTACCAAGTCTAAAACAGGTCATTTTAATATCATATGGTGTGTATTCGTGTGTGTGTGTGTGTGTGTGTGTGTGTGTGTGTGCTTCTTTTAAAATTACATTTTTGTGATGTTTTCAGACACAATTATCTCTCTACATACTTTATTCTTATTCGAATCTTTGCTACCCTTACCCATCTGACCTCTTCTGGTGCTGACCCCTTACTATGCATTAATTACATTCCACTACTCTCTCTTGTTCTCCCTCTAAAGTCTATCTTCCCTCTCCTAGTTTCTATCTACTATCATAGCATATATACATGCTCATAGAGACACTTGAATATAGATTTTGCATATAAGAGAAAACAAGCCATATATTTCTTTTACTGTCTGTATTATTTTACATAGTATAATGATATCCAGTGCTTTAAAAAGACATCTATTTTGTGTGTATGGGTATTTGCCTGCATGTATCTGTATGTACTATATGAATACCTGGTGCCAGAAGAGAATGTAGTCAGACGGACCTTAACTTCAGTACCCATTAACACTCACGACACTTGGTTTGAGTCAGGGAGAAGGTCTTGTTCTTCAAGAGAATTGACGACTCGGTAGAATTGTTGAGGTCACTAGAGGAGTACAAAGATAAAAGGTCACTTAAGGTAAAGTAAGGAGACATGTGGACCTATTTTAAGGTGACACATACGTGGTGTAATTCTTTATCCTATCAATAACCGCCTAGGTTGTTTCTAAATCTTGACCATTGTGAACAGAGCAAGAGCAAACATGGACATACAAATATCTCTGTGGTGTTCTGGCTTATAGAGTTCCTTGGGAATGTACTCAGGAGTCACGTAGCTGCATCAGATGGTAGTTTCTGTTTTAGTTTCATCAGGACTTTCAATACTGATCTCTGTAGTGGCTGCACCAGTACACTGTCCCACCAACAGTGTGCAAGGGCTCTCCTTACTCTATGTACATGCCAGGATTTGTTCTCATTAACTTGTTTAATAGTAGCCATTTTTACTGAACTGTGATGTGTATGTGTGTTATATGGGTATGTGAGAGCATAAAGAGAGTCCACAGTTAGACTTAATTTGCAATATGATGATCTCCAGAACTTTGCCCCAAACCTGCAGGACTAAGTTATTTCATTGGGTCGAGGAGGACCATTTGTCTGCAAGAAAGGACAGGCCAGGAGAGAAAGAAGCAAGCTCATGCATTGTGAGGTTTTTGTCACGGTCTCACCTTACTAAGGCAAAATGCTCAATTTTATACACACAGCAAAGGAGAGGGCATAGGGAGGTCATGGAGGGAGAACAAAGACTCCGGGCGAGGGACATCTGGAAGGAGAAGGATGGCAGCCTTGAGATGCCTGGTGATTTATCTCAGGATGTAGGCACTTTCTTATTGTTCTAAGTGTTTATCTGAGATAAGGCTCTGCCGGTCTTGGGGTCAGCCTAGTGTGCAGGAGGGGGCAATTTGGCTCTTAGCAAGGTATTAGCTGGTCTTTATGGTGGGGATCACTGAAGGCCTGGCTTCCCACAGAACTTAAAAAATAACAGTTTATTTCTAGTGTTTGAGTGTTTTACCTGCATGTGTGTATGTGCACCATGGCATGCAGTGCCCACGAAGGCCAAAAGAGGGCAGAAGAATACCTGGACAATTCTGTACATCTGCTTGTGGAGGCCAGAGGTGGATGGTGGATGTCTTCTGAGATTGCTTTTTCTGCCTTAATTTTTGAGACAGGGTCTCTCAGCTGAACTGGAGCTCACTGATTCAGCTAGGCTGGCTGGCCTGCAAGCCCCAGGGACCCTCCATTTCTGCTTTCCTATTCAGCCCACCTAGCTTTTTCCGTAGGTGCTGGAGATCTGAACACAGGTTCCCATGCTTGCGTGGCAAGTTTTTACCAATTGAGCCATCTCCCAGCTCCTTTAAGAAAATGTTGCTTGTGTTTTCCAGTGGCTAAGCGTGCCCGGCACTTTTTGGAAACATTTACTTTACTGGCCTGTTTTATTTCCCTTGTACTGCTATTTCTTTAAACGCAATAAGGATTTTGACAAGGAAGAATGAGGTGTGGAAAAACTGAATCCTTTTCCACACAGGGACCCTCTTAGCTATCCTGTAGCCACAGGACTGTTAGAGCTAGGTTGGACGCCAGTCCATCTTGTCAGAGAAAGCAGCAAAGTCAATACATCACAGCTGCACTTTCCTTGTCGGTGAGCTTATCCTGCATTGACTAGCCTGCGCGAATCCACCTTCTGGTCTCTCTAGCACATCTCTTCTTTAACCTTTAAAAAATCTCTTTACAGGTAAAGACAAGATTAAAGTGTCTGAAGATGACCTGAAGCAGCTTCTTCTAATTAAGTGGTGTATTCTGGAATCCATCCGCTTGAGAGCCCCTGGTATCATTTCTAGAAAGGTAGTGAAGCCGGTTAAAATTCTGGTAAGTACTGGTTTTGTTGGAAAATAATGAACTCGCTAGAAAAAAGTATGTGTTTTGTTCAGACATATTCTAGATTAATATGTTTTTGTTTTCCTCATTTTATTGTAATTGAAATATATATATATATATATATATATATATATATATATATATATATATATATGCTTTGAAATATGTGTACATTTTGTAATGGCCAAATAAAGTCATTAATCTGTATATTGTTTCACATACTTAAATCAATTTTTTTGTGTGAATATTTCTGCAGTCTATCAGAGTTACTATACTATTTCTAACTTTAGGGACTACATGGTGTACCAAAGCTCTTTAACTTATTCTACCGCTGAGATGGAATTCTGTATTATTTGACCAGCATTCCTCAGATCTCTGCCTACCTTCTATCCCTCAGTAACCACACCTCCAAAGTCTCCTTCTGGGAGATGAAGTTTGCGTTTGAAATCATCAGGTTCTTGTCTCTCCACACCTGGCTTATCTGTCTTTAAGCATCTTCTGTACTGTTGCAGAATTCCCGTCTTTTAAAAGGCAGAATGGTATTTCACCATGCACATTCGTATTACATTCTCTTCATTCATCTGTACACAGGCACACTTGGTTCTGTGTCACGGTCCCCGGAAAGCATGCTGCAGTAGACACGGACATGCAGTTATCTTTATGACATGTTAATTTCACATCCTTCGGCTATAAATTCAGTAGCTGGATAGCTTGATCCAATATTAAATCTACTATTAAACTTTTGAGGAACCTCCATATTATTTTCTACATAACTGCACTAACATATATTTCAAAACAATAGTCTCCAAGGACTCCCCTTTGTCTTTGTTCTCAGACACTTCTGGGGGTTTTGTTTGTTTGTTTTATTGGATATTTTCTTTATTTACATTTCAAATGTTATCCCCTTTCCTGCCCCCCCCCAACCTCCTATCCCATTCCCCGTCCAGTGCTTCTATGAGGGTGTTCCCTCTCCCTCCCACCGACTCCCAGCTCCCTGCCCCAGAAACTGGTGTTTAGGCAGTTGTAACTTACACAGTGTGGGGGTCCTGCAGAAGTGCAAGGAGCACCCCAAAATGCTGAGTCATCTCTCCTGCCAGCTCTTTGATCTTCCTTTAAGGAATGTCTGTTTAGATCTTTGCCTGCTTTTTTCGGTCCAGTTTTGTCCTTCCTGTGGAGTTGTTGGAGCTGCTTGTACTGGGAACGTGAGCCTTTTATCAGATGCACCACGGTTTCGTAACCACCGCACCCTAGCTGACGGGGTGTCTGCTCACTTAGCTGAGCCTCCTTAGTTGCACAGAAGGATTTACGTTTAGAGTAATGCTGTTTGTCTGACTTTACTTTTGTTGTCCGAGCTTGTGGATTCCTCAAATCCTCATTTACTAGATCGATATCTGGGAGGTTTCCCTCTCTTTTGTCCTGTGTTTTACACTGTCAAGTTTAATCCTATTGAGTTATTTGTATATAGTGTATGAGGTAAAAACACACTTTCTTTCTTCTGCATATAGATATCCTATGACCCCTGCACTGTTGATTAAGAAGCTGACATCTTCCCACTGCATATTCTTGGCACCTTTATAAACGTCAGTTCAGCATAAATGAGTGGATTTACTATAGGGCTCTCTATTCTACTCCGTTGGTTTGTGTGTCTGCTCTTGTGCTGGTTTGATTCCTGTACATGTTTAGTACCTTTCAGGTCATGTGATGCACTGCCTCCAGCCTTGTTGATTTCAGTCAATACGGCATTGGCTATGCGGGGCCCCTGTGATTCCATGTAAAGGCTAAGTTTCCACTTTTCCAATGGGCAGTGTCATTGGCATTTCGGTAGCTTATATTATTGTATGCGTCCTGAAGTTCCCTTGGGTACTAAGTGGCCCTAGAACAGTTTGACACACTAAGTTAAGCAGCAGCATCTCATTCAGAGATTTGTTTTTTGAGAAATATTTTAGCTAAGGCATAACCTTTCATGTAGAAATCTGGCTGTGCGATCTTTTATCAGAGTTATGTAATTGTAAAATTTTATTTATTTTTGAGAACTTTTACATATGTGTATGATTCACCAGCTCCTCTCAGATCCCTTTCCATGTCTCCCTTCAAACATGGTGTCCTCTTTTTATACTTAACACCCACTGAATCTAGTTAGTGTCGCTCATACGGACCCGAATGTGGGGCCTGGCTAACCTACCAGAGGCTACATTCTAAAGAAAGTGGACTCCACTTTCCCTAACTGCCATCAGCTGTGCATGGCTCCTCAGAATTTGGGAATTTGTGTTTCACCCGCATTGTGTTGGCTTGATCCAGTGTAGGGCTTTGCTGGATCCTGCTATTTAAAGGTCCAAGGCCTCCAGGTCTGGACAACTCTCTTGAGCTTGTGCAAGATGGAGGACTCTCTTTTCTTATCAGGGCTTCCTCTTCTCTGCCAGGTCTGGGGAGCCTGCCCCACGCCCCCCATATCCTCAACCTTTGAAATGTCAGCAAGCCTTGGTGAGATTACAGGTTCAGCTTCCTTTTTCCTGATAAGAACCTGTCTAGTAAGCCCCTAGTCTTCCTGGAATGCCTTCATGCAAATGAAGCATTCTTTGGTACCCTAAGGTCTAGCCAATGATACACACACACACACACACACACACACACACTCTAGAAATCCCTACCCTCTTCCTAAAAACTATATAGCCATTGATTCATCCCAATAAAGTCGAGCTACCTCCATGATCCTGGCAGTAGTTTCCATTGTACTCATGGGCCATCTAAACCCTGTCCTTCGATTCTGCTTCCTTTGTCCTTTCAGAATGGTGGCCAACAGCCCCTGGGGAGAAGGGATGTTCTCGGGTCTTGAGCAGGTAACACGGTATCCTCTCCAGTCTCACAGAATCTGTCACTCCCTGTTCTTTGACGTTCCCTGAGCCTCGTAGAAGGAAGATGTAATAGAGGTTGACCTACGTAGGGTTTCCATCTCTGTGAAGAGACACCATGACCATGGCAACGCTTATAAAGGACAGCATTTAATTGGGGCTGGCCTCCAGGTTCAGAGGTTCAGTTTATTATCATTAAGGCAGGAAGCCTAGCAGCATGAAAGCAGACATGATGCTGGAGAAGGAGCTGAGAGTGCTACATCTTGTTCCTAAGGGAACCAGGAGAAGGCTGGCTTCCCGGCAGCTTAGAGGAGAGTCCCAAAGCCCACCTCCAACAGTGACACACTTCCTCCAACAAGGCCACACCTCCTTATAGTGCCACTCTCTGGGCCAAGCATATCTAAACCACCATAGAGATGTACCATTGCTAGGCGTGCATTCCACTGACGACTGTTTTGGGGCATGGGTCAGTTTGGAATGGGGACAGCAGGGCAGCGAGGACAGGATTGGGCAGGAGAGAGAGGATTCTCCAGGTTACCATGTGAAGTCTGTGCACAGGGCCAATGGCATGGTGCAGGGAAATATTAGGGAATCATTCACCAGAACCAAGATTTCACAAGAACGGTTTGCCTCAAGGGCCTGCACTACCCAGGGTGAGCCCACGGGTTCCCTCCACTCTCTTGCTTTTCTGTTTCATACGTAGTCTGAGAGTTTGGGAATTGATTGATACCAGGGGATTTGGGTAGAAGACAAAAGAGATAAAAATCCCAATTTGTAACCGTTCAAGCGTGTGCAACTGCAAAGACAGTTTCACTGATGTTAAATAAATTACAGCATTTTGTCTTATTGGGATTTAGATTAATTTTACTTTTAATTAATCTATTGATTACTTCAAGCTGTGAATGGACTCTGAAAGGAAATGGTCTACTTGTTACAATGAAGCAGAAATATGTGGGTGTTCCTCTGAATGTTGCTATAATCCTGATTGATCTTCCATAAATCACCATTTGTATTCTGGTTAAAAAATAAGTATCAGACTTGGTATAGATGTCTCTGTCTCACTGGGTTTCATGATGACTCAGAAAATCGGATTTGTTTTTAAAAGATTTATTTCTAATATGTCATGTATTTTAGAACTTTTGTAGATGATCATTTGGGGTGGGGTTGTTGAGAAGGTTTTTAATCTGAAGAGAACAGTTGTGTGTATCCCCAGATGGCCTGGAACTTGTAATGATCCCTCTGCCTCACCCTCTAAAGAGCTAGGATTATAGGTGTGATCTACTCTATCTGGCTTATATAGATTGGTCTTTCATTGTTGCTTAAAGTTTTGGTTTTCAGTTTTAAACAAACTGTCTGTAGAAATACAATTGATCCTTTTTTCTTTCTGTGGGAACAGGACCTTGTGCAAGCTTGGCAAACCTTCTACCACCAAGCAACATTCACAGTCCAACATCTAGGAGTGTTTGTAGATTGGGGTCATTTCTTTGATATGGGCAATATTATTTCTTCTTCTTCTTCTTCTTCTTCTTCTTCTTCTTCTTCTTCTTCTTCTTCTTCTTCTTCTTCTTCTTCTTCTTTCTTCTTTTCTTCTTTCTTTTCTTCTTCTCCTCCTCTTCTTCTTCCTCCTCCTCCTCCTCCTCCTCCTCCTCCTCCTCCTTTCTTATATTCCCACACTGGCTGTAGTTTCCAGCACTCTGCTGACTACTACTGCTGTCCAACAGTGCTTTGTTCTGGTCTTAAAGGGAAAGCTTTTTATTTTCTCTGTTAAGTACCATGCTGGGTATAGAATTTTTTTTTTAGATGCTCTTTTTCAAGTTCAAGACATCTTATTTCTACTTCACTGGTAATTTTTTTCATCATAAATTGGTGCTGAATTTTATTTCTTGCTATTCTGTATCAACTGATATAATCATGTGCTTTTCCTTCTTCGTCCTATTGATGGGTTATTTACTAACAATCAAATGTTGAATCAGCCTTTCATTTCTCTGATAAGTCACTTGACCATAGTGTGTCTGTGTGCTGTATGTGTGTGTGTGTATGTGCTGTCTGTGTTGCATGTATGTGTGTGCTATATGTGTGGTGTGTATGTTTCATATGTTGTATGTATGTGTGTGCTATATGTGTGGTGTGTATGTTTCATATGTTGTATGTCTATGTGTGCCTCTAGAGGACAGAGAAATTCACAGACATTGGCATAGGGTGCCTTCTCAACCACTCTACTAATTCTTTTTACTTATTGTTGGATTTGTTTGATTTTTAAAATTTTTTTTGTTTTGTTTTGTTTTTCGAGACAGGGTTTCTCTGTATAGCCCTGGCTGTCCTGGAACTCACTTTGTAGACCAGGCTGGCCTCGAACTCAGAAATTCGCCTGCCTCTGCCTCCAGAGTGCTGGGATTAAAGGCGTGCGCCACCACGCCCGGCCCTGATTTTTAAAATTTTTTTAATATTTTTATTGAAGTAATAATCACAAGAGAAAACAATGGTTGTTTCATTATACTAATTGTTAATAATACTAAGAGGTGTGTGGTCAAACTTCTTTTTTGATATCTGTTATTGTGGATATGGATATACATAATTATATAAATACCTAAGTACACACACACACATTCCTAACACCCATGCTGGGTAGTTCTCAACTGCTTACAATGCCAGGTGTAGAGACTATGGAACCCTCTTCTGAACTCTGTGGTCACTAGCATGCACATGCATATACACACAGAACATACACATAACTAAAATTAATCAGGGCTGGGGAGATGGCTCAGTGGTTAAGAGCATGTGTTGCTGTTGCAGAAGACCCAAGTTTGGATCTTAGTTCCCCTGTGGCAGCTCTAAACTGTCTGTCGCTTCTGCTCTATGAAAGCCGATGCCCTTTTCTGGACTCCCCAATATTACACTCATGTACACAATTAGACAGACATGTACATAGACACAGAATCAAAATAAAGTCTTTAAGAAAATAAAGACTGACATTTAACTAGTATCTTTCTCCTGTTTTGTCAAGCATGTATGTACATGTAACTAAAAAGCAGAATTAGAAACTCCTAATTAGACCATAGAAATGATCTCTTCAGAGAATAGGGATTTGCTTAGTTTGTAATAGGACTTGTCTTGCAAACATGGAGACCTGAGTTCAGATCCCCAGACTCTATATACAAAGCCAGGTATATAGTGACCACTCATTATTACAGTGCCAGGGAAAAGAGAAAGACAGATAGACAGACACATGTGCACGTGCATGTACATGAATTCACACATACACATAAATGCACACACATATGCATCTGTACACATGTGTACATGCACACACATGGGTGGACACATGCACATGCAGGGAGAGGGAGAGGGAAGAGGGAGAGGGAAGACGGAAGACGGAAGACGGAAGATGGAAGACGGAAGAGGGAGAGGAAGGAGAGGGAGAGGCAGAAGGAGAATATGACCTAGCCAGGAAAGTTATTTATTTTCTCACACTTATTATAAATGTCTCTCTTTTTCACAGTATAGTTGTAGCTTTGTTTTTAATGAGTAAAACTCTCCCTAAAATGTATTTCAAAATAAATTCTTTAAATCTGATTCTTTTGTTTTAGAATCACACAGTTCCTTCTGGTGATCTGCTGATGTTGTCTCCATTCTGGCTACACAGAAATCCAAAATATTTTCCTGAACCTGAGTCATTCAAACCTGTAAGTTCTCTCTCTCTCTCTCAGCATATATTTTTTTTATTATTTCTACATTTCGTGCCAAAAATATGAATGCATAAATGACCTGAATCTGTATCAGCAAGCAGCCATATTTTTCTAGTAACTGTGCCCAGAATTGCCGACGACAGACCAGTAGGATTTCCAACGTTGCTGTCTCAACATTTACAGATCAGATAGAGGAGTGTGGAAAGAGCATCTTCAGAGATGATTTTTTATATAAAACCAGGAAAGAGCATTAAAGCCAATGCCCTTGCTTCTGCTGGAAGCCTTATTTTGTATTCCTTGGGCAACCGTTTCTGTTACTGGTTTCCAAGGAGCCCACAAAATAAAAACACAGCAAATTAAAACAGTGATCTGTTACTTCATGTGCTTGGGGAGTGACAGGGCTGAGCAGTCCCAAGAGTTCACCTAATTCATGCCTGGCCTTTTGAGTAAGTCTGAGAGTACTGGCACCTAGATGTAGCCATTCCATATCCCAGGCTTCCTCCAGCCTACGGTTCTGTCAGCATCTTGTTACTAGATTTATTATTATGAGTAATCTTATGATAAAGCCCGAGGCCTTTTTATAAATGCTTTCCTCTTCTTACGTTGATTTTGTAGGTGATTTATGTTGTCATTTACATTTGCCACTTAATAGGATTCTCCTTAAGCCTTTTTTGTTTATATGTTCATGTTCCAAAACCACAATTGTGTCTGATATTAATAACAGGCTGGGGGAAAAATGACCCACAAGTCTGCAACTTTGTATGCAAGGATTAGCTGTCCAGCATCATTTTTAGCTCAGAGAAGTAGAGTTAAGCTTATTTATATAAGGCTGATAAAAAAAAAAAAGTGTTTTCTTCCCACAGGAACGCTGGAAAGAGGCAAATTTAGATAAGTACATTTTCTTGGACAACTTCATGGCATTTGGAGGCGGGAAGTTCCAGTGTCCTGGAAGGTTAGTGACCCCAGCTGAACGGCATCGGTGCAGAAAGTGTGGGAGAGACAGATGCTCAGGGGACACTCACCATCCAGCCCTTTATTATCAAATTACAGGGAAACCCAGGAGGGCACAGTTTGCTCATTTGGTCAGTGCTGGCATGGGATGTCTTTGTGGGAATGTCTGTGGTGACTTCTCATGAGGAGATACTATTCTTGCTGGTGCCAGAGGATATTAGGGCTTCCATAGTTCACACATGGGCACACTACTGCATGTGGGCATGTATGTCATCAGAGGGGTATGTGATGCATGTGTGCAGATGAATATGTATATGTGTGCATGTGGAAAGAGGATGCCAGCTTAGGTGCAATCCCTTAGGAACTTCTCATATTTTCTATGGATCTTTCACTGGCCTGCAACTGGCCAAGCAGCTTATGCTGGCAACCCAGTGAGTTCCAGGGCTCTGTCCGTGCCCACCAACTCAGCACCAGGATTAAAGGTGCATATTATATACCAGATGCTCATTTATATACTGTATATATGCTATATGCTCATTTATATAGGATATAATGCATGCCAACTGTTTCAGGAGGAGAGTTTAAACAGTGCAACAGCACCAGCAAAACTCCTCTCTTTCAGTCCAACTCCTGTTATTTCCATATTAGAAAACAAGTTCATTAGAGAGAAAAAAGATTTATGTTACTTTCAAATTTACATCTATGAGTGTCTGTGTGCGCCTATGTGCATGCGTATGTAGGTGCCCACAGAGGCCAGAAGAGGGCATCGGAGCCTACAGAACTGGTGTTATCAGTAGATGTGACCTGGTGATGTGGGTGCTTGAACTTGTGCCCTTTGCAAGAGCAGTGTGTTCTCTTGGCTGCTAAGCCATCTCTCCGACCCCAGAAAAGCAGTTCCTAAACAAATGGAGAAGTTCATTTTTCTCATGCTGTAAGTCATCATCCTAGGTGCAATGCTTCTGCAAGCAGTACATGTTATTTTTTTTCAAGTCTCTTTTACATAAACAGATACTCAATATTCCTCAATATGACCTCTTATATTCATCATCTTTGGCTTTGCGCATGATAATTAAAACCAAGGACTGTAGTATTTGCAGCGAAGCATGAGGCATGGGGCAGTGGTGGACAACTTCCTGATGAGTATTACTTCCAAGAAGAACAATCATCACCCTCCCTGATAGTTCTTAAGGCTGAGAGACATCTTTCACTATGAAGGTAATGGGTACAATAAAAGACCCTGAAACTGTAACTCTATCAATAGTGTCATATTTGAGCAGAAAACTGTACTTTCAGAATCTATTGAGTTCTCCCTGTATTTAAAGCAGTGTCCTGTATACCTCAGAGGATTTGGATATGAGAGAGCCATATCCCCATCTGTCATGAGGTGAACACTTTGTATTGACAAGGACATGGGTTTCATACATTGCTTCAAGGAATGGAGAATAACAATGTCTGATATGGTACTGACGCTTCACGATAATTGATGTAACTGGTTAGGAGTATCTCGCTGATTTCACAGGAAAAGTGTCCTTTGAAGGAAACAGAACTTTTTATAGGTTAAGAAAGCCAAATGAGCAAAAGGGATACTGGCACAGAGAAGCTCTGAGCTTATGGTTTTACTGATGTTTGGGCTGGATTGGATCAGGATGGGTTAAGGAAAAAGATTGGCTGTGAATATTGGCTTGGTGTATTGGCTTATCTTGGTTGCCAACTTGACACATCTGGGAAGTCCTCAAAGAGGAATTGGCTCCATCAGATTGTCCTGTGACTTTTTTTTTTTTTGTGATTGCTGATCAATGTGGGAAGGCCTAGCCCACTGTTGGCTGTGCTCTCCCTAGGCAGATGGGTCTGGGGTGTATAAGAAAGGTAGCTGTACAAGCCGTGGGGGAGCAAGTCATTAAGCACTATTTCTTTATGGTCTCTGCTCCCAGGCTCCGTGCCTTGAGAACCTGCCTTGACCTCCACCCCTCAGTGACCAACTGTAATCTGTAGGATGAAGTAAGTTCCTCCCAAGTTGCCCCTGGAAATCAAAATGAGGATGCTTTGAATATACATGGCTGTCATAGATGGTGAACCTTGCTAAAGTAGGCACAGGAGGGAGTTTGGAGGCAAGGTGTTAACCATTCCTTTGGGAATTCTGAGTATATGAAATGTGGCAAAATATCATATAACCAGACTTCATAGGTTGCATACAAATATTGACTATGCCTTCTCTGTTTTTAAAAATCTCATTATTAAGTCTAGTTTTCTACTAAGTTTCTGGTTCAAAATATCTTCTCCCCCAATGTCCCTTATTTTAAACCAGCAAATCACGAAACAATTTGTTTTTAAATTGTTCGGGCAAGCAAATGACTTCATTTGGGCAACAGTACACCAAGAGAGCTTTCTACGAGAAATTTAATCCTATGAATCCTTTGTATAAACACCAGCAAATGACACCCATTCCTAATTGGTATAGCAGGGGCCAACTTATTTTCTCATGCACCAAACACTCAGTGAGTAAGAGAAAGTGGCCTGCAATGTAGCTGACCATTGGAATTCATCATAAACACATACTCGCATGGTGTTGCAGCTGCTGTTTCCTGGAGTATATGCCATTGTGTGGGGGAGGGGGGTGTCCCAAGAGAGTAACAGAAAATTTTGCTGATATATTTGGTACATCCACAAAAAACAAACAAAAAAAAAAACAAAACAAACAAACAAGAAACTAACAGGCACAATGACAGAGCTGCGGCACCTCTTTGAAAAGTTCTAAAGGGATTTGCAGAGGAACCCTTTTCTAGACACTTTCCCATAGCATCATAGGAAGAGAAGAAAGGAAGTGTCTATCATATAACCTGTCTCTACAGGTTGAATACAAATGTTGTCTATGTCTGACGTAATTTTTTTAAAAAACATATCACTACCTTTAAAAAAAATACCACTAATTAAAATTTTCACTTCATTCTATTACTAATAAAGTCCAGCTTCCATATATGAACAAGCAGGAGAAAGCAGTGTGAGATATCACACTGCTTCAGAAATACGAAGATGCAAAATGGAGAGCCACATCATAGTACACAGGCTCATCTTCAGCTAGGAGATTCAAGTGGAAGAGAAGGATGGGATTACTCGTTGAGAATTTTCCTTGCAGGGGACTCTCTGGTAGCTGGTGATCTTACAAGGGAACATGCTTTCTCTATTAGCTCCACGGGATGTCCAAGATGGCTTTACCTGGTGCTCACGTTTATAAGAGTATATCTGTTTGGCTGTACAAAATATATGGATTATATTATATTCCAGGGTAAATCCGGGGCTGGAATATTAGCTGAGAACTTAAGAGTCTTTCCTGTTCCTGCAGATGTCATAGGTTCAGTTCCCAACACCCACCACAGGTGGTTTGCAATTGCCCATAACCGAGTTTTCTGGGATCTGGGCCTCCCAGAGCACCTGCATACATAGGGCTCATGTAAACTCATGAAGATACACACACACATAAATAAATGCTTTTAAAGATACTGATCTTTAACAAGATTGATACTGATCTGTGGCAAGCAAGAAAGAAATACTTGGATAAAATGGTATGAAAATAGCAAAACTTGAGTATTTGAAAAAAATATATATATATATGAATTTGAATTTATCTTTCAAAAATGGGAACTGTTGTACTTTTAGGGGTAGAATTTTTTGTTGTTTTTTTATTAGATTTTTAGCTACCTTGTTTGTGGCTTCTTTGTGGGTTCTTTTATTTGTCTCCTAACATCTTCTCTGGTGTAGCTAAGCTTCTCTTGACTCAGCTGCCACAACTGTCTTCTCAGTCTACTAACCCTTCACTTTCTACTGTCTTTTATTTTCATTCTGCCCCATCTCTTCCTCTCTCCTCTCCCCTCTCCTCTCCTCTCCTCTCCTCTCCTCTCTGTCCCTTCTCCTCTCTCCCCCCACTCCCCTTTCCCCCTCTCTCCCCACTCTCCTCGCAGACAAAACCTCTTCCTTCATAGAATTGTCTGCGTCCTAACTCAGGTCACTTAGCTTAAACACTGCAGAGTTAAAGATACAAAATGTTCCAGAATAGTTTATTGTGGTTGGAGAGATTAGATGTGACAAGATACAAAGATGGGTCTGGTCTTTTCCAGGCTCAAATTTGCTATGCCAACTTAGTCATCTGAGCACAATTCCTAGAACCCACCTACAGGAGGAAGTGTAGGATTGGCTACCAAAGATTGTGTGTGGCCTTCACATGCTTTTGTCTTCCCATATGCATGTACACACACACACACACACACACACACACACACATTTAATAAGACACTAGCTCTACTTAAAGGAAGATGGCACAAGGTAAATGACAGAGGATTTACATGTAAAATAACTTTTATATCAGTGTGGAGTTAGAAAAGGCTTTTTTAATCAATAAAAATTTCAATAAAGTCTCTGTCCTCCTGTCAATCAGAAAAGCAATAAAAAAAAAAACCCACAGGAGTTCAACATACCTGTATGTTAGTATCAAAGCTATTATATATTTTCGACTTGTGAAGCTTTAAGCACATTTTTTCTATATATTTATAATGTACATAATATAGTTCTGTGGTTATATATTAATCAGTAAATTATTTTTGCATAATATTGCATTCAAGAAGGGTCATGAATAGCTTTTACCCTTTAGTGCATAGAAATGGCACATTGCTTTTGAAGAATGAGCAAATTCAAATCCCCATGGATTTAATGGACAATGATGAAATTATGTGTTATTTTGAGTGATGTGTTCTGTAAATAAAAGTGTCCCTTACATTCCATTAGGTAAATAGAATAAAATGAAAGCATTCACTCATATATAATTTTTAACATTTCCCTAACATTTAGAAATGCATTCTAATATTTTTGCAGAGCATGGGCATGTCTGCTAGGGTCTGTAAACGTGCATCAGGAAGGAGGGCACATGCTGTGCATGTGTCATTAGGGCCAAGGCTCTGGGCCAGGCTGCCAGAGGCCTTATTAATTTTAAGCCGTGCTTCTCTTTTGTCAGTGCCTTGCTAAGGATCTGTGCCTCACTGAAAAGAGCACAGAAGCCACTGGCAGAATGGGTGTCATTATTCTCCTGGACACTTAATTCTGGTACTTCACCCTGGGGCTGAAGTTTCAATCTGTGAAGAGCTCTGCAGCATTGCAAAGGTGTTCTCTAGCACTGAGATGGGGATGCTTCCAAAACAAAACATGTACTTTTCTGAGCAAAATTATCAGAAAAGATATCCTTTTTTCCCCCTCTTCACATGCAAAACAGAACCCTGGACCCTTCATGGTGCAATGGAGTATTTGTCTATGGAAAGAAAGGACACACTTCCAGTGGGGTAGTCTCTTCTTCTCCAAGCCTCTTTCCTGTGGATGTCTCACGTTATTTAACTGACTGCTCTTTAGTTATTTTCATCTCTCCTGTTCACAAAGAGGCTTTTAAAGACAGTCATGGTGCTACATTTTTGCTAAACGTTCAACCTCTGAGAAAAGTGATTAGGATTTGGGGGAAGTTGACGTGTTTAGCAATAGTTCTTAGGGGCCAAGCTCAGTCTTCTTTGTCAGCAGTTCAGTCCCGTAGCAAACACCAAATACTAACCGGTAGCCGTAGTCCAGTCCTCTCAGCAGGCAGACACCACACATGAACCAGCAGTTGTAATTCCATCCTGAAGAAACCACATGGTTTCCCATCTGGCCTGAGGCTGTCGCAGAGATGGCAACAAGCTATAGGAACCTCAGGAGCAGTTCTTTGGGGGAGTTTCTCTCAATGGCGTTGTTACCAAAAGCAGAGTTCGACAAAGCTATGTAAAGCAAACCCTGTACATGCATGTTGTTAGCAAAGAATAGCAAGGAGGAGCAAAACAAACCAATGTTCCAGCTCCCACTGTCTGCGGGCTCATAGAGATCTCTAAATCTAATTTCTTTTTTATTTCTCTCTTGAGCATGACTTCTAACAAATCACAGCCAACCCCACTGAATGACCAACAACCACCCAGTCCATCTGTCAGGACTCTGGCATTTATATACCCTATGAAACATTCCCAGAATTACAGATGTCACATGGCAGGTGGAAAAGCCACGACTCTGCTAGAACACAGATCAAATCATAGTCAGCTGCCTTGAAACAGCTCCACATTCCCCACACCTGAGATATAAAATGAAAGCATATTCTTATAATATTTCTGTGTTTTGTAAAGAAACCAAAGTTCTAAAATTCTCACTGCCTTTTTTTCTTTTCTGTTTTAAGCCACTAATTGTGCTGGACAGAGTGAGAAATTATAAACAGAGACTTTTGGGGGTCAGAAGCCAAGGTTTTCAGGAGACCTCTCTTGCTCACTTCTAATCTTTGTAAGTTTGATGGTATTTACAGCCTTTTATTTTCCTATAGATATATAAGCAAATCTGTGACTTCAACACAAAACCCTCCATGCTTTCCATTCTGATGTTAACACACCTTGAGAGTATAGAAGTTGATTTAATTACACAGTTTTTTTCCTATAACCCAGTGTCTCTCAGCTGCCATTCTTCCTTTTTTCATTAACATTCAGATTTAAACAGAGCATTATTTAATCTATCCCTGGGGGTGGGGTCTTTATTCTTCCTTTTGTTTTCTAAGCATTTTTTAAAAAAAAAAACTAATTAATTAATTTATTTATATCCAAAACACTGTCCCCCTTTCAGTTCCCCTTTCACAGTGTCCCTCCCTTCATCATCCTGCTCTTCATCTCTGAGAGAACAGCTCCCACCTCAGCATGCTACATACAATAGAGGGTTAATATCCAATATATACAAAGAACTCAAGAAATTAGACTACAGAGAAACAAACAACCCTATTAAAAATGGGGTACAGAGCTAAACAAAGAATTTTCAACTGAGGAATACCAAATGGCTGAGAAACACCTGAAGAAATATTCAACATCCTTAGTCATCAGGGAGATGCAAATCAAAACAACCCTGAGATTCCACTTCACACCAGTCAGAATGGCTAAGATCAAAAACTCAGATGAAAGCAGATGCTGGTGAGGATGTGGAGAAAGAGGAACACTCCTCCATTGTTCTTGGGATTACAAACTGGTACCGCCACTCTGTAAATCAGTTTGGTGGTTCCTCAGAAAATTGGACATAGTTCTACCAGAAGATCCAGCAATACCTCTCCTGGGCATATACCCAGAATATGTTCCAACATGTAATAAGGATACATGCTCCACTGTGTTCATGGCAGCCTTATTTATAATAGCTAGAAACTGGAAAGAACCCAGATGTCCCTCAACAGAAAATATGGTACATTTACACAATGGAGTACTACTCAGCAGTTAAAACAACAAATTTATGAAATTCTTAGGCAAATGGATGGCCCTAGGCAGAACAGTTCTAACTGACCTAAGTGGAGCTTATAGTTGTAGAATATCTTAAGATTAACAAAGCTCAGAATATACAGAACATAACAGGATATGTGGTCAGTGTGACCCTACTCTAAGTCATTTTTTTCTATGTTAATGACTGGCAGACATATTACAGCTGTCAGTCATGAGGCAAAATGGCTATAACTATGCTGGGGATGGGGGCAGACCTCAACATTTCCCCCTTAGAGTTGTTCCAGTGAGAAAAAAAAATGTATTTCCAAACCCTCCTATTCTCTTCTTCCTACTAGAGCAGCTATGCCTTTGATGCAGGAAACAGTGACAGCTGAAGGAGACTATCACCCGTACTACATAGCCCAGAGCTTCAAATTCTCCTTTGAAATCTCCATCTGTAATTCTTGGATGTTCAATGAGTCCTTGAGATATCAAACTGCTCCTTCCCAAGATTATCCCTACTGTCCCTGAGGGCAAAGGACCATAAACTCCAGTAGTTTGTAACACTGAATTTTAGGGATAGAGTAAGATGTTTACCTGTGGACAAGTCTAGAGCTTGCAAAATCCTGCTTTAAATCTCCAATACCAAGTAGACATTTTTTTTTCCGCCTGCTTGTCACTCTGTGGCTGAAACAGCTCATACTTTTTGCTGTAGGGCTTCAAGGTAGGCCCCCAAGGCCATTTCCCAGTAGTAAGAAATTTTCCTGCATATTTCTTTAGGGCCTACATTCATTGGCCCAAATGGCAACCCTTGCCACATTACCCACACATCCCTGGAAACCTAGGATTTCCTTTTTGTTTATAGTTAGAAAACGTCTTGCCCTTAGGGGTGCTTTTTTCCCCACAGTTTTGTTGCAAATGACCATATTTCCCACAATTGAAGCACCAGGAATTTGATATTGGAGACTTGTAGCTATAGCTTGAATGATTATATTAACATGGTACACGCTAGAATCAATATTAATCATATCCCTTATTCACTTGTCCATAGGCACTGCCTGCACTTTTAATGGTCTAATATCTCTTTTTTTGTTTTTTTTTACATTCGATATCTGCATTTTCAAATGCTGAGTTCTCTATCAACATTCATGTAGCTCCAGGTTCTGATAAGGCTTTGTTCACAGCTGAGACTAATCTTTGTAAAAAAAAAAGAAAAATCAGTGAAGACTTCTCCAGAGCTTTGTGAAATCTTTGTAAATGAGGTGGACCTCCCGAGCTCCTCAATCTTTTCCCAAGTTCTTACAGCCACTAATGGACATTGTTCTATAGCAGCAGCAAACTGAATCTGTTTTTGTATATCAGCCTACACCCCCTTTCCCCTCACTCTATTTCACTGTTCAGTATTCATGGCCTCTTCCCTCCATCATGTCATGTATTGAAACTGTGGTCCAGCCTCTACTACAGCTGTTATGAGTCCCTTTCAGTCTTGAGTAATAATTGTATTGTGGG
Source organism: Mus minutoides (assembly GCA_902729485.2). Lineage (NCBI taxonomy): Eukaryota > Metazoa > Chordata > Mammalia > Rodentia > Muridae > Mus > Mus minutoides. The sequence continues at coordinate 141,430 of LR750025.1, forward strand.
TAGCCAAGTTATTAAAATTTGTTCCACATAAGGTGAGCGCATTCCATATGCACTTAGACTCTAAAATGCCTTCGACCTATCATTTCCATAGGAGGCCATCGTATCTCATCAGAACTGTGTTGCACACCATTAGCAGGCATATGCTGTCCTACTGAAAACAGTTGATGGTGATCTCTGGGCTGCTCCTTCTGGTACTTTGGTGATACTGTTGGTTTGAGATTAACTAACCCTTTCTCTGAAACAGGCTGTTCTCCTGCTTTTTAAGCTTTTCTCTGATTGAACTGCTCTCCAGAGTTTCTTTGCCTCTTTCCTCCTGTGGCAAACTCCTGCTTTCTCGCTCACTCACTGGAATTGAGCCTTTTTGTTGTATCTTTTTCTGGTGCTCCTCTCTTCCCAATCCACCTCCACCCAGAGTTTTTCCAGTTGCAACCTTCTCAGAAAAGAGGGAGTAGAGTGACCCCCCCCTTTTTTTTTTACATTTCAACCAATTTTTTGTTTCTTAGGCCATTCCATTCCTACCCAGTTATTTCACCTGCTCAACCATTCTTCCAACCTCGTTTGAAATAGAATATACAGAGAAGGAAAAAACAAAAAACAAAACAAACAAACAAACAAACAAACAAAAAAAAAACCCAGGAAATTTCCTCTGAAAGCAAAGCCAGGGATATCCCAGTGACAACAGCCACAATAATTTTTTTGCTAGGGTCTCAGAAAAAATACCTATTCCTTAGACCCCTGCCATTTTCTCTATGGCATTTGAAATCAAATTTCCCATTTTTCTTTCATCAAGCCCACAGTTGGACACCACTTATGTCTTTGTTACTTGGTGGGCTATTCTTTTCCCCACTCTTTATCCCCCTGTTTTCACTCCCTATCTCTGAATTTAGTTTTTTTTTCTTCTTCTTATTGTTCAGTAGTATGAGCACATCTCAAGCTTTTGAAAATACGGAAAGAGAATTTTCTAATTGGTTTGACAGGTCAGCACTTCCACCCTCCACACCACACAAAAACACTACAAAGCAAATAGCAGACAGATCAACATTTCTTATGAATAATTGGTATGAAAAATCTGGAGTGATGACTCAGAGGTTAAGGTCACTTATTATTCCTGAAAAGAACTCATGTTCAGTGCCCAGCACCTACGTGGATACGAATAACTCTGCTTACAGAGGATCCTATCTATGCCTTCTTCTGGCCTCAGCTGGCACTGCACCACATGTGAGACAGACATATATGCAGGCAAAATATCCATACACAAAAATAAAAGTAATGAAAAGTTTTTTAAAAATCACATTCTTAAAAATAAATCTCAACCAGACTCAGAACTGCATTCAGCAGCATCCCTTGGGGTTGGCTGGACATGGTGGCACATGGCTTTAACCCCAGCAATTAGGAAGGAGGCAGAGACGAATAGACCTCTGTGAGTTCCAGGTTACCCTGCTCCATATAATAAGAACTTGTCTCAAAAAAAATGGGGTTTGTGAATGAAGGCATACTCAGCAGGGACCAAACTCCAGTCCTCTGCCAGAGTAGCAAGCGTTCTTACCCTCTGCCCCATTTCTTATACCCTTTAACCTACACCATTCTTGTCTTCCATTCTGTCATTTGATTTTCCTTACTCAGCACAAAGCATATCTACCTTTCATCCTTCCTGTTTATGCTTATTGTCATCCCCCAGTCAAAAGCTGGGTGCTACGCCCACTACTGTTCCATGTGGCCACTGAGTTATGTTTGTACAACATTATTAAGAGGAACATAAGTTTACACCTCCCAACTTGTGTTTCTTCCTTCTCTTCACTGAATTGAAAGTCTGGGCTTTCAATTTCCAAATTGTGGGGTTCACACCACCAGTGGAAATGCTATCTAGACACCTGCACAAAACCCAAGGTCTTGTGTCTTATCCCAAACCTCTCGAGTCAGCAACATAGAAGGTAAACTGCAGTGGGCTGTGCCTTCCCAGTTCCCCCAGAGTACCCCGATAAAGCCTCAGAACCATTGAATCTGTATCCCGGCCACATAGTTCGTTTTTTAACTTTCTAGATAAAATTCTTAGGAGGAAGAGATTTCTTAGGAGGAAGAAATTATGGGAACACTACCTCACCTTTGAACTTCATTAGCTCTGCTTCAATGCATGATGTCTCTGAAGCTCTGCCCGCCTGCTGGGTTCTCCAAATTCCAGGGCGAGAGAGGATTCTATTTTCATGAGCTGCAGCTGATAGCAACCAGGAATACTCGGCAGAGCTCCTGCTCCTGGCAACGAGGACAGTTTTCCAGCCTGCCCTGGCATGGCCTATAATGACTTCTAGGAGGGATAAAAGAGAGGGTTTTTTTTTTTGTTTGTTTTTTTGTTTTTTGTTTTTCCCTCTTCAAAAGTCAGAGGAAAGCCAGATGTGGTGATTCAAATTTGTAATCCAAGAATTTTAGAGACAGGAGGTTTGAGGACATCCTGGGATTACATGTGGCGTTCTAGGACCCCTGGGGCTTCAGACTAAAAAGCAACAGCAACAATAAACGTTCACTCAAAATCAAAAGGTTCAAAATGCAAGTCAGTACCTAGCACCCCCCAGGCCTTCTGTTTTTTTGATATGTATCCCTACCCTCCAAGACACCTGGAGGTTGGAGTTGTCTTTTACACAGCCCACCCCCACTCTGGCATCCCAGCTGCATTCTCTCCTGTGGAACCAGGTGATGGTTCACTGCCATTTCACCCAGCGCCCCCCCCCCTTCTCTTCTTTCCCCCACCTTTGCATTCTCCTGGAACAAGCCTGTGAGTGCCACTCTCTCTAGGAGCCTGACACCATAGCTGCTGCTCAGACCCCCTTATCCTGTCAGAGCCCCTGGTTCTCCATGATCGGGCCCCAGCTGTACCTCTGTAAGGTCCTGGTTACCTCCCTCACCCCAAAGGGTTATCCTGCTGTCCCCTGACCCCTGTGCTCCCTGCTCCTGGTTCACTGGCTCTGAAATACCCTCAGATGCCATGCCTGCTTATTTAAAGCCTGTCCTTCCTCAAGGTCTGTCTCAAGTTTCGCCTTCAGAAATATTCAGGTCAGTGTGCTCTCCAGACCCCAGGTCTCTGTAGCATCTTTGTGCCTGCCTTTGCCTTAATTCCCTTGCCCTGGTTGTTACTGTTTCCATTTCACTCCATTCAGTCCTGGCAGTGCGTTTGCTAGAACATCATCTTTCTCGAAACCCCTGCAGCTACATCCAGACAAGTATTTACAATTGGGAAAAATCTACAAGTGCTAAGTATTTAAGGAATTTTCAGCATGTTTGTATTTTAATGAATTTTCTTTCTAGATGTACACTCTTGTTCCTGTAAGTGTAAAAACTGAATCTGTTATAAATAATACACCTCATTATTTTCACTGTTTTGACATTGGAAGTGTTGGGCAAATATCCTTAGCATGAGCATAGCTCAGCTGCCTTCTGAAGAACTCTGAAAAAAAAAAAATAAATAAATAAAAGAAAGCAAGAAAGAAACAGACTGAAGTTTCTTTCCTGAAGTGCCACAGATGGTCAGATTCTAGACGTAGCCATGGAAGAAAACTCCACATTTTAGTAAATGCCTAAAGCTTTTATTTAGCCATTGCCAAAAACTTGCCTTCAGTGGGTATTTGAGAAAAGTTCCACTAGAAATTTCAAATATTTACATTTGAGTAATATATTTTCATATCTTTTCCTTTAGCTAAGATATCGAGGTAAACATTTTGATCTGCTTTTATTTATACACATGTGCATGTATCTGTGTGTCTGATCATGTTCTAGCCTCTCAGTGCACATACACACCCTTATGCACATGTGCATGCAGACACAGGCATACACAGACAGAGATATAGCTATCTATACAAATAAAGATGAAATAAATCTTTGAAAATGTAGATTCTCATTTATTGTGTTGGTCTCCTGGCTAAGCATTTTATTACATCAAAAAAACAACGGAGCCATGCCAACCACTTAGTGGAGTATGTGGTATTAGGAAACAGAGTTAGGTAGGTATTCATGCATCTTTTATAGACAATCATAGTCTTATGTTTTTCTTTCAGGTGGTTTGCTCTCTTAGAGATCCAACTATGTATTATCTTAGTGCTGTGTAAGTATGAGTGCAGTCTTCTGGACCCATTACCAAAGCAGGTAAGTGCTCTTAAAATTTTAAACATTATCGTGACGTCAGATATGACATGAAACTCTAAACATCTGGCTTTTAATACTAGCCATGTGTTGAATGATGACCTTAAATTTGACCTTGACTTTATACCGAGAGGTCTTCTGTAGGTCTGGAAATGAACTCTTTGCTTTGGGTGTTGTCATTGGTTCATTTGAAATGATGCAGGAAACCAATCCCCTAGTAAAGACAGTAAACAGAAAGGAAAAGGATACAACTCAGGCTCAACTCCATGTAGATGCAGTGGTTGCTGATGGGACATGCGTTTTAGAACCCTGGAACATGGAGGGTTTGCAGAACATGGATTGTTCAGTCTCCTCCCTAGGGCTCCCAATCCAACAGTTCTGGGAAAGAACCCCATGTTTGCATTTCTAACAAGCTACAGGGGCACCTCTTACTGCTGGCAGCCTGGGTACCACACTGTAGAGATTGCTTCCATAAGGAATGAGGAAGAGTCCAGTTGAATCACAAGTGTGTGGAGACCTGTTTGGAGACACTCTGAACAGTGCTATTTAAACACGCTGAGGCTCTGGACTCACCAGACTATTTATGAAGGCCTTTTGTGTTCAGGGCATGAAAGAGTAAATGAAACCCCTTGTGATAACTCAATGGGAATTTATAAGTGTGTAAGTGGTTCAGAAAATACGTTTACAGATATGCATACTTCAGCACTTTCCATTAATGGTTTCTTTTCTGTTTCTCTTGTTTCATTTTTTTTAATCTTATCCATTCTTTTTTTGTATTTTGTATTTTGATCATTTTCATCCTTCCCCCTCACCTCCTAGATCCACCCCCCCCCCCATTCTTTATTGACCTGACTTTGGTCTTTATTTATTTTTTAAACATACAGAGTCCAGTTAGTACTGCCTATATGGTTTTGTGTGTGTGTGGCCATTCACTGGGCATGTTAGACCTACCCAGCAGTCATACCTTTAAAGAAAGCTGTCTTGGACTGGAAAGATGACTCAGAGGTTAAGAGTACCCTCTGTTCTTCCAGAGGTCCAGAGTTCAATTCCCAGCACCCACATGGTGGCTCACAACCATCTGCAATGAGATCTGTTGCCCTTTTCTGGCATGCAGGCATACATGCAGGCAGAATGTTATTTACTAAACAAACAAACAAACAAATCAATAAATCTGAGAGAGAGAGAGAGAGAGAGAGAGAGAGCGCTGTCTTCTGGTAGCAATTATCAATTATCAATAGCTCTTCAGCTAGAAGCGGGACTTTGCACTACACATCCCCCACCCCCACCCTGTCTCCATGCTAGGGTTTAACCACTGACAGCTCATATATTCCTGTTATGTCTAGGAAGCAGAGTTCCCTGGTCACCTACCACCTTCAGGATCTTACACTCTTCCCACCCTCTTTTCTTCAGTGATCCATGTGGCTTGCAAGGGATGCGATATAGCTGCTCCATTGATTGCACTTCTGTCTTAAGAACAAGCATTAATGATAAAGAGCTCTCAGAAGCTTGAGAGGGAGTACTATATACCTTTCAGGAAAACCCTTAGCTGCCTGCTGTGCATTTGCCAGAACTAAGGTCAGAGCCAGGCTTTCTGAAAACTGGGTCCTGGTGCTAGAGAGATGGCTCTATGATCAAGAGCATGTGCTAATAATGGATGACTGGAATTGGTTCCAAGCACCCACATTAGATGATGCATAATTATAATTGCAACTCAGAGTATCTTGCCCTCTTCTGGCCTGAAGAAATCAAGCCTGGTTCTTCCTCTCAGCCCCATGCTATCAGAAATAAGACTCAGACTTAAAAGCTATTTACAAACACCTTGGCCATATTGCTAAGCCTTTTTTCTGGCTAACTCATAACATAGAATAACCCAACTATTCTAATCTATGTTATGTTACATGGCTGGCGACCTGTGCTCAAGAACCATGCATTCATTTAGTTACATCTCCCCCCACCCCCACCCCCAGGCACATCTCCTGTGCCTGGCATTATCCCATAATCCTGTCTGCCTCCCAGATGTTCTGCCTCCCTATTTCCTGCCTATGCTATAGGCCATTAAATTTACTACTGACAGGTGCCACATCCACATAGACACAAGATATCCTCTCCACACTGGCCACTGTGGGCACCTGTGCCCATTTGTGCAGAACCCCACACATACACATAAATAGAAGATAAAACAAATATAAACTAAACCAAACCAAAAAACTAGATCCTGCTCCTTCAAGATAGAGAGCATGCTTTTCCCCAGCACTGATTGAGCATTCACTCTTTCTCCAACATCTTGCCTACCACACCAGAAAGGAGACACTGGTGGAAGCTGACTACATCAGTCCTCACCAGTTCCTTGAGAGTGCTACCTAGCTAAGAACTCTTGTACCTGTATTTAATTTCTTATGCTACTTCATGTGGTTCTTATTTATTTATGTTTGGATATTTATGTGTAAATGGCAAGAAAGCTATTTAAAGAAATATTATCTAAATTGCAGAAGGTTAGTGTCTAAGTGAACTCCCATGATCTCACAGAGAGAGCATCTCCTTATACCATCCTTACTCTAAGAATCGAAAAACAATGGGAGTTACATAACTAATAGAGTTAGATTAGAGCATGGGTCGATCAAAGACTATAGAAAGGGGCTGGGGAGGGACTCAGCAGTTAAGAGCACTGGGTGCTTTTGCAAAGGTCCAGGATTTTATTCCCAGCACCCACATGGTAGCTCACAACCACCTGAAACTCTAGTTCCAAGGGTTCAGATGACTTCTTCAGGCTACTGTGGGCACACACACACACACACACACACACACACACACACACACACAGAGGCAAAACACTCAGACACATCACACACACAAACTATAGTCACCGGGCGTGGTGGCGCATGCCTTTAATCCCAGCACTTGGGAGGTAGAGGCAGGCAGATTTCTGAGTTCAAGGCCAGCCTGGTATACAGAGTGAGTTCCAGGACAGCCAGAGCTATACAGAGAAACCCCATCTCGAAAAACTCAAGAAAGAAAGAAAGAAAGAAAGAAAGAAAGAAAGAAAGGAAGGAAGGAAGGAAGGAAGGAAGGAAGGAAGGAAGGAAGGAAGGAAGGAAGGAAGGAAGGAAGGAAGGAAGAAAGAAAGAAAGAAAGAAAGAAAGAAAGAAAGAATGAAACTATAAATAAACAAATTTTAGTGTAAGAAATAGACTCCAAATTTTGAACATTGTTTAGAGATTAGAGGGCAAGTGATCTGTGGGATGTAAACCTGTTTTTTCCTTACAGTTTTAGGAGAAATCCAAGGCTAGAAACCTCAGTTCTAAAGTTGAGTTGTCCAGTGTTTTCATCTCCTTTTTCCCTATTTGTAAGGTGCTAGGGATTTATATCAGGCTTCACACAAGCTCGGCAAGTGTATTCCAAATGAGCTATTAAGAAATGTAGTTACCGGGGCTAGAGAGCTGACTCCATGCTAAGAGTGTGTGCTGCTCTTAAGTTCCTGGCATCTATGTTGGCAGCTTACAAAGGCCTTTAATTCCAGTTCCAGGCTCCTCTGACCTTGACAGACACCTGCACTCACGTGAACAGACACATACATGTGATTACTTTTTTATAAAATCAGTATAATGTCATTTCTCTCTCACTATGAACCAAATAACAAGGAGATACAGCAAAGCTTTAAATAAACTATATGCTGCCCCAGTGGCCTGATGTTGGTAGTGTGATACCCATCCTATGAGACAACTTCATTGTTGGGTACACATTATCATTGGTCCAGATGATTTTATCCCATTGTACCATTTTTGGGGTACAGATTCTTAGACAACAAAATTCTATGCATCCCCTTCTGGATAAGTGCATTTGTCTTTATATGTAACTATGGGTTCAACTTCAATGGGCCCATGGGAACTATTCAATCCATTCTATCAATGGAGTTAAGGAATCCATTCTGTTTCTGTTGTGTTCAAACATGAAGCTAGAAGGCCAGTTATCTAGATTGTATTTCTCTTGTCTTTTCTCACTCTTCATTGATCCCCAAAGCCCAAGCCTGATGGAGCCTTTTATACCTCTAAATTTTAGAGTTCTTTCTGTGTTTTAAGCGCCTCTCCCCAAATCCTACAATCTCAAGCATTCCTCTGTCATAAGCAAAAACAAAATCGACAAAGGAGGGTCATACAACAGTGTGGCTTGTCTGCCCACAAACTCCAGGGAGTTTTCAAGTTGCAGGTGCAAGTTTTGACCCTGTGATTAAATATAAATGGGGTATGAGGTCCAAACAGCAGAGCCATGAAAAAAGGGGTGTTATAGAAGACTGGAAGGCTGAAGAGAATGTGAGGAATCATATACAGATAAGACTTACTGTAATTACTGACACACAGGTTGGCATGCATGGGCCACACACGGTTGAGCACAGGCATACAAGCATACTACCACATAGACTGCAGGTAGGAAGGTATGTTAGTTGCTTTTCTGTTGCCATGGCGATTTACCCTGTCCAAGGTAACTCATAAAAGGGAGTGTTCCTTTGGATTTATGGTTCAAGAGGGATAAAAGCTCATGAAGTCTTGAGGGCGTGGTGGCAAGCAGCAGGGATGTCAGGTGGGTAAAGAATCTGGGAGTTACATCTTGAACCACAAACAGGAAGCAGAAAGAGCAAAACGGAAGTAGGGTAGCTGTTTCTATCTTAGAGCCCGCCCCCAGTGACATATTTCCTCCAGCAAGGTGGCTCCAGGCTCACTACTCACTCCTAATTGGGGAATCAAGCATTCCATTACTGAGACTGGGAGGACATTTCTTTTTTGAACCACCATAGAAGAGGAAGACGAAGGTACTCACCTCCAACCCCAAGATCATGTTTCTGTAGAGTCATACAAAAGTGGCATTCTATCAGGAATCGTCATATATCATTATATGCCTATTTTCCTTTTGGGTTCCCAGGCATCTGCTGTCAGCCATCATTAGCTAACTCCATTTCCTGGGTATGTGGTGTCAGCCATCTTTTGGATATTCATGACCAATATCTGTATCAGTGTCATGTTGTCTGAGCATAAAGTGGTACATGCAGCCTTCTACTTCCTATTCAAGGTGTCCTAGGTTTTGAGCCATGGATGTATTAATAGCCTTGTTGATTTATGGCATCCTCTTCAGTCTGATAAAGTGAGGGGCACGGAGAAGGAAAACCTGTAAGTCATGGTGAATATATGTGGAGCCAGCAGATTATTAGAGCAAGGCATCTTTCTCCTCTCTGCTCCTCAAATGGTAACGTGGATGCCTGATGTTTTGAAATTCAGCCATATGAACATTTCCCAACCTGGCCTGCCCTCTGTGCCTTTTAGAGGAAATCACAGACAGGCAAAACTTAGGTCTAAAACTGTTGGCTTCCATCTCTTAGTTTCTGTATCTCTTCTGCATCTCTGCTTTTAGAGTTCTCTTCATTTGGTGGGTGTACCCCAGCCTGCAGAGAAATGCCGGATTGAATATAAACAAAGAGCTTGACTTTCACTGGGACTCAAGAGATTCAGAGCCTTCTAGAGGAGTGAAGCTACGTGCCCAGCTACTCTCTTTCCAGCCCCTCCACCTGAAGACATCCTAGTGGCTCGTGTATTTCAAATCTGAGGACTGTGCGCCAGACTTCACTGTCAGAAACATAGAAACTCCAATTCAAGGTTTACAGAAAGGGTTCAGGTGATTTCGAAAAAGTTGATAAAACTTTGGAATTGGGCTTCTTACATAACCATATCCAAACTTCAAGTAGAAATGTCTCTTTCATAGTAATGTCAATGGCTTCTTACATAGTGATATCAAAACTTCAAGTAGAAATGTGACACTTTCATAGGAATATTTGTATGTTAAATTCACTGTGAAGGCAACATACATAAAAATTCTCTTTTTTTTTTCAGAAGAACTTCAGTGGAGGACACTGAAAAATTAAATCAATTCTAGGTATTTTATATTTTCAAAATATGATACTTAACTAGACCTTGGAAATCTTAAGCTTATTGATGCCAACCACTGTAGACATGCCCAGTGCTCAGAAATGTAGATACATGGTGTTTTACGACATTGGTGGCGACGAGTTCCCATGACACGGTCATTCCTGTACTCTGTTTTGCCCAGGGTAGCATCTTCCTGTTGGGGATAGCTAATCAGTGCACACTGACCGAGGTATCAGACTTGTATGTTAGCTAAGGAGGAAGCACTCTTTTGAATTAAATGATCTTTGCTCGTAGTTTGACAAAGATAACATTTTTACTCATGTAAAAACGCACAGTCTCCTTATGTCTTTGTGGTATCCCTGGGAGACGCTCTCTTTTCGGAAATGAAACATGAACAGTGGATCTGGGGGAGAGGGAAGGTGGGGAGGGGAACTGGGATCGGAATGGATTGTATAAGAGATGAATAAATAAATCAATGAATAAAATAAATGCGCATCTGGTTTTGTGCCAGGGAAATAAATGCACATGAGCCTGGTTTTTGAGTCTTAGGACAGAGGAACATTTGCCATTAAGTTCTGGAGAGAAAGCACAGCAGATCCATGGGAACATATGGTTTTCCTAAAAACAGCAACATCCTTCATCCACCAGAATCCAGTAAGAGTTCATCTCGGACATTTCATGGTGGCTGTATATATATCTCTTCTCAGGCTTCTTCCCTTCCTGTCCCAGCTCCAGCTCCCGAAGTTGGAAACGGTTGACTCTTCTTGTTCTCACCAACAAGGACACAGGTCTCCGGAAGACTGGCAAGTGCTTTCCAGGGTGTTCGCTCTTCGCAGTGAGTGAATCGATTCTGGAGCTCCCCTGGCTGCTCAGAGCTTCCCTCAGCAGGCTCGGCGCACTGGAGAAGGCAGCGCAGGAGTCCACAGCAGCCCAGTGCTGCAGCCCAGCCTGGCAGGCTCTGCAGTAACAGCTGTCTCCTGTGGGAAGGTATATAAACTACCTAACAGCCAAGGCCCACAATGAAATGCTATATTTGCATATATTTGCATAGAGTTGAACTAAATTTCACAGGCTGAGGTCTGCCTGTTCTTCCTTCATAAGGGTTGGGTATTGTTTGCTCATATGTCTATGTTCTATAAGAACCTTTGTAGAAAAGGAAATCTGAAGGTGTGTGGAAAAATGAAGTCAATATTTGGAAATCCCATGCTTTCTTAAATATATTTTTCACTGGGTATATTTTTCACTTTAAAAACATTTTTATTTTATTAGATATTTTCTTTATTTACATTTCAAATGCTATCCCTAAAGTCCCCTATACCCCCCCCCCCCCACTCTTCTCTCTTACCAAACCACTCCCACTTCTTGGCCCTGGCACTTCCCTGTACTGGAGCATATAAAGTTTGTAAGACCAAGGGGCCTCTCTTCCCAATAATGGCCAACTAGGCCATCTTCTGCTACATATGCAGCTAGAGACACGAGCTCTGGGAGTACTGGTTAGTTCATATTGTTGTTCCACCTATAGGGTTGCAGACCCCTTCAGCTCCTTGGGTACTTTCTCTAGCTCCTCCATTGGGGGCCCTGTGTTCCATCCTATAGATGACTGTGAGCATCCACTTCTGTATTTGCCAATTTTTTTATCATATGTAATATTCTTGTATTAACTGGAGTTTCCTGGAGTCAGAGCCTGAGACAGAGTTATATGCAGGTGGTTTACTTGGGAGGCAGTAGACAAAGGGCAGGAAGCTAATAAGCCCAAGGGCTGTATCAGCAGGCTGTGTGTTGTAGCATCAAGGGTTCAGTTTGGGACAAGCTGAGAAGTCTCCAGCCATTGTTCAGCTGAAGGGTAAGAGGCACGGAGACTGAGCACTGCAGGATGACTGTTAAGCTATGCTCTGAGGGCAGGAGCCTGTAGGCTCTACAGCTTTGCATGGTTAGATACTCTCCAGCTCGCCATCGTAGTAAGCAGATGAGCCTGAGCTTGTCTGGATTTTCTGAATCCATGAACTGGGCTTGGGCTGAGGCAACCTGGCACAGAGGCACAGAGACATCTGATGAGTTCTGCTCCTTGCCTTTCTCAGATCTCTTAGTGCCTTGCTTAGATCCACCACACCATTGTCAGCATGGTGGCCGCCAAATGGAGACTTTTTAGGTTTGGCTAAAGCTGCCTTCGTAGTGTTTTAAGATGGGCCTAAGGGTTTCTCCACTCATGATGAACAAGAGAATGTTTTGCTGAGTCTAAGCCAAACTTTGTAAGCGGCCAGATAAGACAGGCATGAGCTGTGTGGTGGTGGAGCACAGCATCCTGTACAGTTTTCGATCCAGACTTCTATCTGCTTGTAGTATCGCCACTCAAACCAAGAGCTACGAAATCGTGTTTGTTGGACTCTCCTAACAGTTTCAAAGATGGGGGAGCAGATGTGGAGCCAGAAAGGAAGTGCTGATAACTCCCAAGAGTCCTTGAGGGATGCAGGAGAGGTTCTTCTGGCCCCCCTGGGGTCCCTCTGTCTTAAGGAGTTGGTTTTCTCTTAGCATTGGTGCTCTGCAGTAAGCATCACATCTCTTTGGCTTCTGAGTCTAGTGCTCATTTGTCCTGGGAAGAGACCAGCAAGCATTAGAAGCCGCTGTAAAGATTGGAGTAGCTCCAAGACTGCATTGAGTCCTATAAGTAATTGGATTGGATCCAACTGGAGGTCTCGGCTGTCTCTGACTGGTTGAGAGAGGCACCGGCAATAAGTGCACTTGCCTAGGGAAATGTGAATCTTGGCTTTCCAGAATCTGCAGGGACTTTATGTTCTAGCCTCTGTTTTTCTTGCCCTTGGAGGCATATGACAAACTTCTTAAACCCTGGCAAAATGAAGATGGTAATGAGAGCTACCCAGTATGCATCTGTCTGTATTTCTGGGTTATGGACCTTAACATGGGAATGTATATGTGTGAATCCTACTAAAATCATTTGAAGAGCTTATTATTGCTTAACTTTCTCTTGCTGTGATAAAACACTATGACCAAAGTAACTTATACATGGAAGAGTTTATTTCGGCTTATGGTTCCAGAGGGATGAGACTCCATCATAGCGGGGAACAAGGGCAGCAGGAGTAGGAATCTGAGAGCTCTTACCTTAAACAGCAGACAGAAAACAGAGAGAGCACACCCAACTGAAGCAACATATTTCCTCTGACAAATGCTGCACCACTTCCCAAACACTGGCTCCAACTGGTGACCATATTCACATATCTGAGACCATGGAGGACATTTTCATCCAAACCACCCTAGAGCTCTGTTTAGCTGACTGAAAGAAAAAAAAGTTGTTAATTACGTATTTTTCAAAACAGTCCTTAATAACTTATTTTTATTTTATGTACATGCTTCTTGCTTTTGTGTGTGTATGTGTGTGTGTGTGTGTGTGTGTGTGTGTGTGTGTGTGTGAGAGAGAGAGAGAGAGAGAGAGAGAGAGAGAGAGAGAGAGAGAGAGAGAGGGTGTCAGATTCCTTGAAACTAAAGTTAGAGTTTTCAGCTGCCACATGGGTGCTGGGAATCGAACTCTGGTCCTTTGGTTGAGGACCTTAACCACTGAGTCATCATCTCTCCAGCCCATAATTACAGATTTTTTAAGTTAGATTTACTAGTAAAACAAGCTGTAGTGTACCCTTTATATATTAGGCCACAAAGACAAGGTTTAGCCATGCCGAGAAATGTACAAGAATGAATTCTTTCATACATAAAACGTATGAGCATGAGAAGAGAGTAAAGGGATTTGTGTTTGACTGTTGGAGTTGAATCTCTTTATTTGTGTGATGTTTGGATTTGATCATTGTTAGCATATTCTGTTGTCCAGTCTGGCATGAAACTTACTATCTGATAATGCTGGCTTTGACCTACTGATCCTCCTATGCCTACACCCCAAATCCAGACATTACAGGCATGCACAAACATGGCTGGCTCCATTTATGGTTCTTTGATACATCCTTGATTTGTTAATGAGCTGAGACCTACAAAAGCAGGACCTACCACAGGGCTTCCTCGGTCTTTGGATGAATCTTATACAAGTTTGTATATTTGGTTGGGAGGCTCTGGGATCTGGGCAGGTGGTCAGTGTGAAGTCTTGGAGTACAGATGTTTCTGTAATAGCTGGGCTGCCAGCTACCTGTTGGGGTCCACTGCCCGCAGTGGACGGGGTTCCTGGAGGATTGGCCCGAAGCTGAAATGAAACTAAGGGAGTGGGGGAAGAAAGAAGATCTCCAAGGCTACATGGTTGCTTCTGCTTAGAACGACTGTTTAATGGTGGACAAGCATTTGGGGATAAAGGAAGGGAAGGCCCGCCCCCAGTGCAGGCGTTCTGGAGTTTGGCGGGAACCCTGAAGTATCGTGACATCTCGCAGGTTGCGCAGGTGGGCTGGTCGTAGGTGGGCCAGCAAGCTGGGCGGAGCCAGGGGATCTGGGAGACACACAGAACCTGTCTTGGGGGGGGGGGCTATCTCTTAGCCTAATTAACAAAACAACAGGTGCCATTGGGTGTGTTCGGTCTTAGCACCAACTATGTTGGTGGAGAAGGGACACCACAGCTACCAAGTGAACTAGGCCGGGTGTGGCTGCTTCTATATTTTGTGCCTAGAATTGCCTCTTTGCCATCCCAGATTACTGGCATGGTGATACTGATAATACCTCTCCAATCAAGGGGATTTTTCTAACTTTATGTTTGTGACGGTTTTGCCTATATTTTTCCTTTTTCCCTCTCTCCATGTTACAATGCCACCTGCCCCCAGCTCTGCTATTTGCTGTTTACAGCGGGTCACATGGTGTTCAACATCTGCTTTTATCTTTCAGATTTTAGAGGATGACCAAAAGAAGTTGTTGTGGGTTGGCCTGAAGCTGCCTCTGTTCATATTTCAAGTTGAGCTTGACGATGGGCTACAAGCTCTTCTCAGGAGGAACGGAGCTTCACGCAACCCTGGGATGCAGCCCACCATTCACACCATATTCAAATGGGATAGGTGGGAACTGTACCCAGAAGGCTGTTGGATCACTATTTTTTTTTCAAAATAATAAAAATAGAAATGTCTGTGGTGATATAACAGGCCCCCAGACCTTAGCACAAGTGACAACATGTTAGAGGCACCATTCTGACCTTAGAACCCAGCACATACAGATACAAAGACCAAAGCCATGGAAGACCTAGTTCATGTCCAGGATCCAGAAAAGTCCCTAAATTACTTACTTAACCTTGCATTTTGGCTTCTGTAGCTTTGCTTCTTGGTAATTGTTTTTGCTAACCAAAATGTGTCAAAACCAGGATATGTTTTTTTGTGTGTGTGCATAAAACAAAGCAAACCAATCCACAACAAAACCCAGTAAAGCTTGAGGCTTCTAGATTTGGATAAATTCCTTATGCAGCCACTGGCTAGCAGTACAGACTTCCTATTTGGCTTTAGGAATATCTATGTGGCCACCACCCAGCTGTGTCAGATGCTTTTAATCCCCCCGTTTGGAGACAGAGGCAGTCGGATTTCTTAGAGTTCGAGGCCAACCTGATCTACAGAGTGAGTTCTGGGACAGCCAGGGCTACACAGAGAAACCTTCTCTCAGAATGAACAACCAAACAAAAAGTGTCTGTGTGGTTTCTGGTGGAATTACCATGCAACAGTAGAGTAGGATGTTCCAACCCTTGAAGAACCTTCCAGTTTTGGTGGGTCCTGTGGCTAGTCTGGACTAATAGGATCTGCATCCCCACGACAGGTTCAAGGCCATGTGGATATGAAGGGACCTCTTTCCTTTCTCCTCTGACATGGCAGGGCAGCAACACAGCAAAGCAGATTGGTCCTCTGGCTCTTCCTAGATACTATTGAGAAGGGGAAAGCCCCCAGCCTGCACTGTGACACAGGGTGTGATATCAGAACCTACCTTCGCAGTTTGGGAGTTGAAAAGCTGATTCCCATTCTTTCCTTATGAGTTTAATCCTCTCTTATCTAACCTGGTTTCACTTATATCAATCCTTTGATATTGGAAATCGACATCATCTACAATGTAATGGGCAGGGTATGCTGAGATGCCTGTAGAGGTTGTGTGCTCTCAACAAAAGCGTCAGTACATTTGTATCAAAATGTTATCATGGATACACTATGCAGGAATTTTTTTTAAGTCATAACATTTGCAGCCAAAATGATATGTTTGGTATTTTACTTCATTTACTAAGCATTTAGTTGTCTTACCATATAGAAAGTAATTTCTACTCAGATTAATTCCTGAGTCACACAGGTTACTAATTCATGTCCTAGACATTTAACAACGTATTCATTGAACATGTAACAGGACCATGCCTGTGCTTATACTCAGAGAGTGGTTTTCCTCTGCTGGTGAAATGAGCCAATTCAAGCCAGATGAGATTATATTAAAGGCAGGTTTATTGGGGGAGTTTCTCTCGAGCAGGCAAGTCAATGGCCCCAAGGACCGAGGCCAGGGAAGTCATCATGGGGAAAGAGCAGGTAGGGGAAGAAGAGGAAAAGGGTGCACACATGAGGGAAAGGGCAACCAAGGCCTGCAGTAATACTTTTTAAATGATAAATCCTGACAGTGGGTTCCAAGCTACCCACCCCAGTATTCTGGATTTCTGAACGAAACACACACACACACACACACACACACACACAGAGCCTTTATATTTTATGCCTTAAACAGTGCAATAGCTGGGCCACTGCCTTACCTCAATGTGGTTAATCTACCTCCCTCCGATAATCCCAAATTATCATTTAATAAACTCTATATTCTACCTTGACTGTTCTGGACAGAGTGCTGCCCAACTGGGGCACTCTCTAGCCCCACTCTCCTGGCTCCTTCACGTGGTGGTCATGCCTCTCTGTTCTGTCCCTTCTCATGCTGGCATCTCTGTCTCCTCCACACTCTCCCACTATGGCAAATTTCCTCCTTCCCAAGCCAAGAAATTCTCAAGTCCTGTCTCTGTCTGTCCTGCTCATCCATTGGCTGCAGGCATCTTTACTTACCAAAATGAACCAACTGGAGGCAAGTTCCCAGAATTTAAGTGTAGGCACTCCAGTAAAAATAGCTGTAGGGGAATGCGATTAACATGTGTAATACCAGCAGCTACATAGCCCCTGGGCTGGAAAGTTCTAAGTTGGAAGCAAAGTATTCCAGGTGGGAACTGAGGGATTCTGGGAGAACCTGGAGGCCAGGTTTGCTTTGATATGTAATATATGCACCCCAGTCCCTTGTTCTAGGGTCCTAAACCAAACAGAACACAGAATCTTGGAATAGGAACATACTCTGGTTATTTGTGTCCAACTCTAACTCCATCATATTCTGCATGCGAGGAAGTCTGCAAGTCCCTCACCCTCCCTGATCTGAGCCTGCCATGGGACTTGAAAACATTCTCATCTGCTGTGGCTTGGGCTGGTACATAAAGCAACATTCCCCATCAGTGTAAGACAAAGGTATTCTTACGGAGTGGATAGTTTCAGCCTCCTCTGTCTTCTAAAGGAAATTGTCTTATAAGGAAGTCATGCTGGAATTAGACCACAATTTCTTGCCTTGCATAAAAATAAAATACTATTTCTGAGTTCAAGGCCAGCCTGGTCTACAGAGTGGGTTCCAGGACAGCCAGGACTATACAGAAAAACCCTGTTTCAAAACAAAAAACAATAAACAAACAAACCAACAAATAAATATAAAATAAAATAAAACACCTTACCTCTTAGTCTGTTACCACATTGTAAGATCAAAGACATCTTCCTACCTAACAACCAGGAACACATTGTCTCTCCATCTCTCTATGTATCAAAGCCATTCTACATCAAATCTCCTTGGCCAAAACCAAAGTGCTTAATTTTTTCCCTCTTACCTTGTTATCCCCGTATGTTTCACTGATTTGGTCCATGTGTTTCATAAATCATGCCTATCGTGGTTAATGGAGTATTTCCCATCGATTCATCTTCACATGACTACTATGGAAAAAAGTAATCTAGTGGGGGTCTATCTCCCTCCATTATTTAAATGAAGCAAGTCATTTAAAAGTGGGATATACAGGTTTTCTGTGATGGGAAATCTGTTGCATTCTGGGAAGGCACAGATTCATACTCCACATGGCCACACAGTTCTGAGTGAGCTCATCACATTGTATCACTGAGTGCCAGTTTCGTCACACACAAAATATCACTTGAAAATAAGGGCGTATTAGCTGGAGAGACGGCTCAGCAGTTAAGAGCACTGACTGCTCTTCTGAAGGTTCTGAGTTCAAATCCCAACAACGACATGGTGGCTCACAACCGTCCATAATGAGATCTGATGCCCTGTTCTGGGGTGTCTGAAAACAGTGTGACACACAGAGAAGTCAAAGGGCTAAGATCAGACAGCAGATGGAGAATCAGGATCCACTGTAAACACCGATGAGCTTGGCCTCTTTTTCCTCACCTATGGTCACTGTCGGCACTGAATCCCCAAAGAGTGAGCCACACAGACATTCAGACACCTGGCCAGAGCCTTCACATCCCCACATTTCTAAAGGCTAGCTAAGCAATCACAAACACCACGAACATCTCAAACATACCCACAACCCTTCTACATTCCCTGAGCTGGTGCTACCCAAAAGCAGCATGATTCTGATACAATTTTAGAGTCCATTTTTCTTCAAGTATTCTCTTCCTCTCCCTGTCATTACTGGAAAAACTAGCAGCACACCATAGAGAAGAGATGTGCTTGTGAAAATAACTCTCTCCTTCTGGCTTGTGTTGTCAAGCTTTTGCAATGATTTCACACATATGGAGCCACTTTTTTCTATACCTGTTTCTTCCTGTGCAGCGCAAGGTGCCTTTTCCCATTACGTGCGATCTCCCCAAATGCCTACCGACTGAATGCGCTTGACCACTTCAGACTGTGGCATGAGTAGATTTCCCAGATTCCCTTGTAGTTCTGCATGACCAGTGACTGAGTTCTGACCAATGGAGTGTGAACAAATTGATAATGTTCGCGACTCTAAGCACTGGCCTACAGAAGACTTTGTGTGCTCCAACTCAGCTTCCTTCCTCTATCTGCCAGCGGGATTCCAGGACTGGATGTTATGCTGTGAGGTAGCTATGGATGGATGGATGGAGTAGCCCTAAACAGAAGAGGATTGTATCCTGACTGACCACATAGAGAGGGCTTCCTTGGAGCATAGCCTATGTTGCAGCAAGTGTAACAAACATCGTTAGGCAGCTGTGATAACCACTACACTACAGAAACACACATAGACTTTGACATTGTTAAGCAAAAAAAAAATAAAGTTGAGCATTTTTAGTAGCAGCAGGTGATGCCTCATGTATGTAATAGAAGTGTGAGCATCATTTAAATGTGCTGTCATTTAGGTCAAGATGTAAATAAATGTCAATATCAGGCCTGGAGAGGCGATTCAGCAGTTCAGAGCACTGGCATCTCTTCCTGGGGCTCTGATGCAGTTCTAAGCACCCACCCCTATAGTGGCTCACAACCACCTGTACCTCCAGTTCCAGGGTATCCAATGTCCTCTTCTGGACTCTGGGCATTGAATTCACGTGGTCATATACATGTATACACTCATACACATGAAGATTATAAATCTTAAAAAATGCTAGCATCACTTGAAAATTTTTCCTGTTGTCTTGAAGAATACTAACATACTAAAAAAAAATAAATGAAACCAAATTAATTTATACTGGATTAGGTATTTATCTAACATTATAATACCTCATCTATCAATAGATGAAATGTAGTGAAATATTTTAATAAATATCTCAAGTTTTCCTGTCCTATTTAGGAATCTTCAAGAGTTTTGTATGGGGCTTGTTCTTGTGACTCCAAACTCCCACAGAAATCAGTTTTATATTTAATCCAGAATGTTTGGTTGTTGCCAGGTATCCACCAATTAATAACACAAGCACTAGCTTTTAAAAGCAAAGCCAGGATGGGGTGGAAGGAAAGGACCCTGGAATTCCTGCCCTTGGGTCTGAACAAACAAGGCGGTTTCATGTTTGGAATTCCATAATAGCCTTTCTTACCGTTTTTTTCTTGTGGCTTCTGCTGTAGGCAAAAGGAAGGAAGAAACGCATAAAACCACTGAGTACTTAAACGCCGAAGGTGGATGGAGTTTTGTCTGCTGTTCATCGTAGGAAAACTAGCAGAGATGTGCGGATGAATGGGACAGCAGTCCACTGAGAGGCACAATAGGAAGGGAAGAGAAAGAGATGGATGGGGTCTTGTCAGGTTCTGCGACTTCAAATGGAGCTAAAAGCAGTTCTCGAAGGGGGACCCATGCAGGAGTAAGACAGGCATGTCCTCAAAGAAAGCCACCTAAGCACCACGATGAGCAATGGGGGTGGGGAGGATGTGTTCAAATCCTAACCTACTCTCGGGCCTGATTAGTCTTCCTGCCTGCCTGCACAGTAAGAAAACTTTTCCTTTGACACCAATCCCCCAAACTGTTTACATATTAATCAGTATGTTTTATCTTCATTTGAAAGCAAGCACATTGCTCCAGCCAAGCTCAATTTCCTCGGTGGGAACAGTTTCCCATGCCCCCTGCTTCACCACGTAGGTACCTAAGAGTCGCAACACTTGTCTGCCCTCACAGTGAGGGTAACACAATAAGGCAAGCCAGGATGGCTACCCATTATGGTCAACTTTGGATTTAGAGCCACTCAGACACAATACCTCTGAGCATGCCTGTGAGGGTGTTGCTGGCGAGGTTTAACTAAAGTAGAACCCTGCCCCACAAACAAACTACACCATCCCAAAGGCTGAGATCCTGGACTGAACCACAAGGATAAAGCAAACAGAACACCAGATACCTTCCTCTGCCTCACAACTGTGGGTGTGCCATGAGCCTCCTGCTCCAGCCTTCCATCCCACAGCTTTCTGGAGTTGCACTTGTCACGTGTTTTGCCACGGCAATAAGAAAAGCAATCCATGCAGAAGGCTTTAGGCTTGGGACTTTTGTGGGGGGCAACGCATTCAGCCTTAGCTTCTCCGCAACTGGCACCACGCGCACACAGCTCTACTACACCTGGACGGACTCCTCGATTTTGCTCACTGATTTGTTCAGATAACTCTCTTCCATGATAGATCAGTCAGGAATTCCAAGTCCTTGTCTTCAACCCTGTCCTGGCTTTCTGGCTTTGGCTTTTGAAACTGATGCTTATGTTAATATTAACGACCAGATTCTCAGTGCTGTAGTTTAAATGAGAAATGTCGCCATAGGTTCAGACATTTGAACACTTGGTTTCCAGTAGGTGGCGCTGTTTTGGCCCTGCTGGAGTCTGTCAACAGGGTGAGGCTTTGAGCGCTCAGAGCCTTACCCTTCTTCTAGTTCATTCTCTCTGCTCCTTGCTTGTGTTTGAGGATGTGAGCTCTCTCTCAGCTTCCCGCGCTCCTCCCTCCACGCCTGCCCCTCCCTGCTGTGTCTCCCTGCCAGGATGAACTTTTCTTGCTCTTGAGCCAAATGCCAAAATAAACTCTCTTTTCTATAAATTGCCTTGTTGTTTTATCAGCAACAGAAAAGTTAACTAATATCCTTGGCAGCAATCAATCATTGCAGTTTAAATATAGCACTGTTCCGAAGGAGTTCAGAATCGCAAAACAAGCTTGAGAAGAACCACTTGGGAGTTGTATACAGACCACAATGCTGCCTCGTTCCTCCTCCCCCCTACTTTCTCTTGGTCATTTCCCCTTCATCTTTTAACTTTCTTCTCTTTTCCCTTTTATTGAAAATAGACTTTTTATTCCCCCCTCACACAATATATCCTGATTATGAGTCTCCCAGTTCCTCCATGCTTCCCCCTCCCATCCATGTGCAGCCCACTTTCTGTAGCTTAGAAAACAAGCAGACTTTTAAGGGAATATGATATATAATTTAATATGATGTGATAATTTAATTATAATAATTTAATTAACATTTTTATTTATTATGTTATAATTTCTGTTGTTAGAAAACAGACTTTTAAGGGAATATATATATAATAAATATATCATATATAATGCAAAATAAAAGCTTGCACACTGGAATAGAACAAAGCAAACAGAAAGAAAAAGAGCCAGAGAGAAGGTGTAAGACCCAAAGACCCACTCATTTTCACACTCTGCAATCTCATAGAAACATTAATCTGGAAGTCATAATGCAAAAGCAATGGTCTTGTGTGGTAAAAATTGAGAAGAAACAAAATAGAAATAAACAAATTAAAATTTAAAAAAGTCACCATCATAGGTTATCAGTCTCTATCTATGGATTGGTCTCAATATTTTTGAGGGGAGGATGTATTCTTTTCAACACCTCACTGTCTTTAGTAAAATATCTTAGGTCTAACCACCACTTCTTACACATCACTGCTTTTAGCAAAAGATCTTAGGTCTATGTGCGTGCTTCTTATGCACACATACATGTTCTGAGTCAGGGGCTTGAGTGGGTCACAAAGGAAAGATAGGAAACACCACATATCCAAAGCATGGTAAAATTATTATGTTGTTTTCCTTAAAGCTGGGATAGTTCCAAACAGACTGAGTACACAGTTTGTAAGCAGAATGAGTACATTATTCTGAGTGATGTCACAGCACTTTGTTGTAGGTCGGGTGAAAGGTTTCTTTGTAAAGGCAAGTTTCAAATAGCATTTTCCAGGGGGAAAAACAGTCCCACATTTAATCAATTCTCAAAGACTTTTTGTTTTTGTTTTCGTTTTTTGTTTTTAAATCTTCTTAATAGTAAAATTACATCACACATCAATGAGGATTACATCTGGCTAAATATAATGAAAAAATCCAAAGTAAGAATTCATTGTTCCACATTAAACCAGTTGGAGTTTAGCAGTGACTACTCCCTACTATCATCATAAACCTGACACACAGAGAGAGGCCGAGACACCTGACAAGGTCACAGATCGGGTGAGTGGACAGAACCTGGACTTCTGGGAAGTTGTGATAAGTTTTGTAGCCTCACCAATGAAACTCTGAGTAACTTCTGATTTGGGCTCATTTTAACTCACCTTTCTTCTTATTCTTATCTTCTCATTTCTTAGGCTTCTTTGACTCCTTTGTTGGCTTTCTCTCTTCCATGTAAAGAAACACTCTCCCTAGTCTTACTCACTGGGCAGACAACAGATGTCAAAATTTGGAAGACTCTACCTTTAAGGTGGAGCAGATGCCTGGATATGGTCTTTACATAAAGTCATAAGGCATGCTGTCTAGACCTCACAGTAAGAGCTTAAATGCAGGGCTCAGAGACTGTTCCAAAATGCAATATGGGAGTCCCATTTACTTTAGTCACTAGCTGATATTTGAGGCTATATTAATTACTGCTGCAACATACTAATGTCATAAATAGATAGTAGGTATGGTAGAAAAGGATGTGATGTATCTATCTATCTATCTATCTATCTATCTATCTATCTATCATCTATCTACCTATCATCTGTCTGTATGTCTATCTATCTGTCTATCATCTAAATATCTATCATCTACCTATCTATCTATCTATCTATCTATCTATCTATCTATCTATCTATCTACCTACCTACCTATCATCTATCTATCTACCTATCTATCATCTGTCTGTCTATCTGTCTATCATCTAAATATCTATCTATCTATATATCTATATATCTATCTATCTATCTATCTATCTGTCTATCTGTCTATCTATCTAATGGTCTTATATTTTGAACTCTTTCATTAGTCACTTTCCTGTTGTGGTGATAGAAACCCATGACAAGGGAACTCACAGAAGGTGAGTTTATTTGGGCTCATGATTCCCGAAGGATAAGAGTCCATCACAGCAGAAAAAGCATGACAGCAAGCTACAGACATGGCTGGCCACAGGAAGCAGAAACAGGTCGTGGCTATGGACTCCCAAAGCCTGCCCCCAGTGACATACTTCATCCAGCAAGACTGTACCTCCCCATAACCTCAACAAATGTGCTATGAATGAGACTGAGTGCTCAAGTGCTGGAGTCTATGTGGAGCAGTTCTCATTCAAACTCCTCCTCCTCTGTAGCAGTTCCGTGCCGTGGGGCATTCTATTGCCCTAACCTCAAGTTCACTTGCACCAAGTAAAGGTAGCAGTCTCCACTTGGCTGACTCCCTTCCAGGATTAAGCTGGGTATTGTACACAGTGTTCTCACTCTTCTGTATTAAGGAGGGAAATGCAAAGTGCAACAAGATGCATCACGGAGTACTTCACATCGATGAAACTCAGGTTCTTCATTATCGATAGCTCAAAAATTTAAATGATAACTATGATGGTGTGCTAGGGAGATAGGGATATATGCAAACTGCTTGTCACACAAGCACAGAGACCCGAGTTTGATGGCCAGAACTCAGGTGAAAGAGTTGGAGGTGTCAGATTATGTATTCGTGATCCCAGCACTGGGGGTTTGAAGACAGACAAGTCCCTGGGTAGAGGGTCACTGATAGCCAATATAATCTAATCAGTGAGATCCAGCTCAGTGAGAGACTGAGTTCACCAATAAGAACCAATAAGGTGGACCACACCCGAGAAACAACACCTTGGGTCGACCTCTGGTCTCTGCATGTGTATAACTGTACACCCCCCCCAGAACAATTCAAGAAGCTAGAAGATGTCTATTCACCACTGCACCTTGAGCATGAATGTTTTGGGATTGTGGTTAGCATTCAGTGAAGAGCTACTGAATGAATGAATAAAACGCCTTTCTGTTGCATATGCTCCTGGCGTTGCAGCTGCTGCTAGAGATATGAATAAAGTCCAGCTTTTATGAGCCTCAGGTCCCCAAAACAGACCTGTTAGTAAAATGATCTCAGATTATAAACACTGTGAGAAAGATTAAGTGGGATTCTATCCTAGAAACGGACTCCATGAAACTAAAAGTGACAAGGAAATTAACAAAAAAAATTTAAGTTGCTTGGTCAGAGACATCCTGAGTGATGTGAAAGGGATAGTTGTATAGATTCGTATTTGGATCATGGTCCCTATTTATGTGACATGTTCTAATATAGACATATCTATTTAGCTTCTACTTAGAAACTTCTTCATCTCTTACTTGGTCCCAGTTTTACAGTTACAACACAAGGTTTACAGTTACAATCTCAGCACTCAGCACACATTCCTATTCCTCTTAAAACTTATAAAAACAAGAAACTTAAGGGTTTGCAAGGAACTAACTTTGAAATCACTGTTTTGGACAGACTTTTCTAAAACTATGTTCCGGTAGATATGAGATATTCATCAAAGCAGTTCTTAAATAAATAAATAAATAAATAAGCTTTGTGTTCAAATACACTTGAGAGCCAACCCATGAATGGCATAATAGATACATTCTAAAGCAGGATAATTCACATCCTGTTCATCTCAATGTTTTATTTAGATATTTTATTATGCTCTATTTTAAATTTATTTTTCCTTCTTTATGTGCCTAATAATAGTAAAATGCAGTTTAGGAAATTCTGTTATATCGTATAAAGACCCAAAAAGTATTCTGTTATAGTATAAAGACACATTGGAACAGAAAGACAGGAGAAAGATAATCCTTCTGGCATAAGCCTTGTCTTCCCTTAATAAAATATACACACCAACCTTTTCTTCCAGACTGTCTTGCTGCCTACCCTTTAACTTGAACTCTCCCTACCTTAGCCTCCCAGTTCTGTTTTTATAGGCAAGAGCCATGACATTGTGGAGCAGAGACTGAAGGAAAGGCCATCCATAGACTAGGGATCCATCCCATATGCAGCCACCAAACCCAGACACTATTACTGATGCCAAGAAGTGCTTGCTGACAGGAGCCTGATACAGCTGTATCCTGAGAGGTTCTGCCAGAGCCTGACCAATACAAAGCCAGATGCTTGCAGCCAACCATTGGTCTGAGCACAAGGACCCCAATGGAGGAGTTAGGGGAAGGACTGAAGGAGCTGAAGGGGTTTGCAACCCCATAGGAAAAAAAACAATAATATCAACCAACCAGACTCCCCCAGAGATCCTAAGTACTGAACCACCAACCAAAGAGTACACATGGAAGGACCCATGGCTCCAGCTCCACATGTAGCAGAGGATGGCCTTATCTGTCATCAATGGTGGGGGTGTCAAAACTTATGCATTATTTATATGGACTAACTTGACTGAGAAGAGACTTGCTACATTTAGTTTTAAACTCATAGAGGCTATACAAATTTTTCTACTATATTAGTGGGATACATGTGGATTTTCTCTATTACCTTCACGAGTAGGAGTACATTCAAGCTGACCTTTTAAAAAATGTTTTTGTTTTGTTGTATTAAGAGAAGCAGTAGAATACAGCAGCATCCTCATGAGCCTTGGTCAAGTGACCACCATATTTATCTCTGTCTCTGTGTAACTGACTGACTACATGAGCCTTGGTCAAGTGAGCACCATATTTATCTCTGTCTCTGTGTAACTGACTAGAGGTGATCTTTAGATGATTATCCCACATTTCTACTTGTCACTGTGTAGTTACTTTTTGTTTCTGGGATAAACTGCATGACCGAAGGCAAGTTAAGAAAGAGATTATTTTGGCTTATGTTTCCAGAAAGCTAGGTATCTATAGTGATAGAGAAAGCATAACATGGCTGTAGGGACAGGAATCTGACCGGACACAAATCAATTTCCCACAGGAAGGAGAGAGAGAGAGAGAGAGAGAGAGAGAGAGAGAGAGAGAGAGAGAGAGAGAGAGAGAGAGAGAGAGAGAGAGAGAGAGAGAGAGAGAGAGAGAAAGAGAGAGAGAGATGCATTGCGCTATAAACTACCAAAGTGTGTGTGTGTGTGTGTGTGTGTGTGTGTGTGTAGTTTGAATATGCTTGACCCCCAGGGAGTGGCACTCTAAGAGGTGGAGCCTTGTTGGAGTAGGTATGGTCTTGTTGGAGGAAGTGTGTCACTGTGGGTGTGGGCTTTAAGACCCTCATCCTAACTGCCTGGAAGCCTGTCTACTCTCTGGCTTCTGAACAAGATACAGAATTCTCAGCTCCTCCTGTGCTTGGATGCTGCCATGCTCCTACCTTGATGATAATGAACTGAACTTCGGAACCTGTAAGTCATCCCCAATTAAATTTGTCCTTTATAAGAGTTGCCTTGGTCATCGTGTCTCTTCACAACAATGGAAACCCTAACCCCCAGTAAAGTACTTCCTCTATCAAGGATCTATGTTATAAAATTTCCATAACCTCTCTGAACAGAACCACCAAACTAGAGAGGCTAACTTTTCAAATATATGAGCATATGGAGGACATTTCTCTTTCAAACCATATTGGGTTCCCCAGACAAGCAGTCGAATGAAGCAGTAACTTTATGAGCCTTGGGCAGGTGAACACCATCCCTGGCTCTCCCACTCTATAATTTACTAGAAGTGACTTTAGACATGTTACTAAGTCTTTCCAAATGTATCCTTTCTGGTCTGCTGCTAAGCATATCAAAAACATCTCTGTTTTCCGGAAGGGTCAAGGTCATGTCAAAGGCCCACAGAACTGGATGTTTCAGCCTGTTCTGAATGTTTGATTTAGGACTCTGTTCTTCCTTCTTCATAGTCCCACTTGGAGACTTTCAGGGAAGCCACATTTGCTGTTTGTGTCTACAGGGAAGACTCATAAAGTGCCAATTTATTGGTTCAATTAGTGAAGTAATAAGATTAGTGTCCTGTGTTATCGGTGTGAAGTGGGCTGTTCATTCAGTCAATGTTCTGAGCTAAGACTGGTCTACAATGTTTTATCCCTGTCTCTCCAAGCTAATGGGAGTTCCTAGACAGTAGAAGGATCCCTCATTAGCACCCTAAATGACCCAGAGATAGAGAAAAATCTCTACAAGTGATTGCTGAATATACTGTATCGGCTGGATAATAAATATTACGCAACTCCTTGCCCCTGCTTGCTCTAGGACAGCAGCCTTGGTCTTACATGACTACACTGTTTCCAGTGTGCCCCACACAATTAATTAAATGCAGCCACAACTTAAATTTCATAATAACTGATCAAGAACATCATTTCAGACCATTGTTTAACAAAACATATTTTCCTGGAGACTCTTAAGCCTACTTACTTATGTTGATTTTAGGTCTGTTGACTACAAAACCACAACCATAATTCTGGTTCAAAGAGAAGAAACCAGTGCATCATGGTTATTGAAGAGATGCAGGATCATTCCATTTCAGACCCCTGCTTCCTCCAGATGCCCTGCCTCCTTGCAGAAATGAATAGGATGAGTTAACAATTCTATGTCATTAGAATATTGCAGGACAACAAATACCAATTAGAGAAGGAGGTATCCTGGACATAAGAGGCCATGTTGATCCTATAGGCACTGTGTTGGATTTACAACTTTTTCATTGATCAAAAGTAACTTCTACCATTTCCTCTAAACTGAAAGTATACCAGGCATGACTGGAAGACTGGAAAAAGCTAAAGATTCTCCCTGGACTATCAAAGTCTCTCTAATTAAGACAATGTTTTACTTTGAAGCATGGGAAGAATTAGATTGGAAGTGGTGTGTCTAATAATTGAGAAATGCCATAAGGAGAGAGTGCATATGGATGCTGACTTCCTGTCATGTACTTTTCTAGGCATACGGTATCTCCAAGAACAAAGTACAGTCCATGGGTAGACATCCAAACATAGAGACTTCCCTGAGACAAATTGAATTCACATAGGAATATACAATACAAATAAGATTAAAAAAAACACCCAGTATTCCAGCTTTACAGTTTGGACTTGGGTCTTGTTGGGTGGAATTGTACAGACTGTTAATCTTAGCACTTAGGAGGCAGAGGCCCATGAATCTTTCAAGGCAGCTTGTCAAAATAGTCACAATATTGCTTTTCAGGCTAGAAAGGACACTTTGACTATCCAGGTCTTTGCTTTATTGTTTTTAAAAATAAAAGGCAGAAGTTTTAGGTGATAAGGACTAGTGGCTCTTCAACCAAAGAAACAGTCTTTTGGGGCCGGGAAATGACTCAGTACATAAAAAACTTGTCACAAAAATGTGAGCACCCAAGTTAGGCTGTTCAGAACCCAGATAGGTCTGGAAGCAAAGGAGTATATCTGTAATCCTGGTGGTCCTCCAGAGGATCCTGAGATAGCTAGCTAGTGTGGCATCCACAACAACAAAACGAGAGACCCTGTCTCAAACAAGGTGAAAGGCAAGAATCAACACCAAAGGTTGTCCTTTGACTTCCTGCATTCACACACATATATATAAATACCCACTCATACATACACATAAATATTTTGAATTATTTGAATTATTCAGGGTTCCTACAGTAACAGAATCAATTTGGTGTCTGTGTGTGTGTGTGTGTGTGTGTGTGTGTGTGTGTGTGTGTGTGTGTCTTTATGTGTCTATGTTATACAGATTACTTTCAAATGTAAGCATCTGTCTCACACCTGGGGGAATGATATTCCAGTAGTTATTTAGTCTTTGATGCTGTCCAAGTAGTCCTGTTACGGTGTCTAGCTCACACTGGAGATGCTGACAACCCATAGTTGTTCAGCCAACAAGGCTGGGCGCCTCATTATTCCCAATCTAGTTCCAAAAATCTGCAGGGTTCTTGGAGAGCTCTTGGTCCTTAGTCAAGGATGGAGACTTAGAAACGCTGGTTCTGATATCAGTGAAGGAATCAACAGAAGCCACAGGATAAATTAACCTGGCAGTGATGTGGCATGGCAGGAGACCTAAAGGATTTCCATTTTACCACCCCCTAGGACCCCAACAACATTTCAGACAGATCAGAAACAGTAAGATAAGCATCAGCCAACACTATCACAAGCATTAATATACACAAAGCATTGGGTTATAACCTTACCATATCCATGGTGAATTATCATATCTGCCTTTTAATAAAAAGTCCTATTTCTCATCTCTGTCATAATGATAAAATCCCTTTGGTGATTCCCTATTAAAGGTAAAAATTCTTAGGATCCCATGTGTAACCAGACTCCTACATTTTTCAAGATTACCTTTGCTAAAAAAAAATTACACGAGGAATACTTACTTCCTGTTGAAACACTGAAAAAAAATACAGATACATTCCAAAAGGAAATTAAAGCCACCTGCAATTTGGCCTCTAGAGAAAACTGTGGAGATATATTCTATATACCCTTGATGTGCAGTATAGACATATTTTAATCTAACAATAGGATTTTAATATTTTTGGTATGCTAGTTTTCATTAATCTCTTGAAGCAAATTTTAAGATCATGTATCTCATCTTGATTTTGAGTTTAGGGAAGAACAAGGTTGGAGCCATACCTGGTAAGCTGCTGAAACCCATTCCAGAAAATGCAAAACCTAATTCAAATTTTACATTCCAAACCACTGACCTTGCTCGGGAAAAAAAGGCATTTGGCTGTAAACATGGAGAGATATGAAGCCCTTCCGTTGTTCAAATCTGATGGTATTATCAACTCCTATTTTAAGCTTGTTTATGGACCTAAAATAATACTGAACTTAGATATATAAAGGTGATTACGGCAGGAGAAATTTGACCTTTGGGGGGGAAATCCTTCTCTGTATAAACAGAAGTCTGGAATGTTTGAAAAACCACAAGCCAGTCAATTTCTTTTTGACTTATAAACCTGAGTAAACAAGACAGGCAGATCTATTTTATTTTAAAAGTTGAAAATGAAGTGTCCCGGCTCCCCAAAATATTTTGAGGAGGTGCCTTTGGACTCTGTTGGTTGCATCATGGCTCTTTGTCATCGTGACCCTGCCTATCATCCTCCACATAATCCAACTGCTTCACTGCATTGATGCATCCACTCCCTCCATTCTGATCAAGCTAGTTCTTCACCTTCCTTCATCCTCGTAACCAGAGGACCTCAGTCCCACATCTGTATTTTTATGTTTGTTTTCCCATGGACTACCCATTATCCCCCATTCTTGTTCCGTCATGGCTTTCAGGTTGAACGGCCCTGCATCTTCAGTGCATACCCCACCCTACCCCAACTCCAGGATCCAACCCACACCTGCTGTCTTTATCAGGACTGCACGGACTCTGAGCCTCTGTGACAGATACTCACTTTTCGTGTACTTTGGTTAATATCTCTACTAGCCTCATGACACAGCCACGTGGACATATTACATGGAAGAGATCAGGGAATGTCTGTTGGTTTTTCCAATGATTGGGAAGTGCTATGGTTTGAATAATTGTCCCCCAAAGAGCCATGTATTAAAGGTATGGTGGCCCAGCCTGTAGCACTACTGAGATACAGGGGGAGCATTCAAGACAGAGACTTACAGGAGGCCCTTCGATCCCTGGACATATGTTCCTAAAGGGAATAATGAGACCCTAGTATCCTACCTTTCGTGCTCTGACCTTGAGGTAAGCAGATCTTCACAACTGCTCACGGGCAACCTTGTCACAGCACAAAGTATTGGGGCCAATGGATCACACAATGAATGGGGTTAGGGAGACAGGCAGAACCCTGGGTTGAGCTGGCCAGCACCAAACCTAGTAGAGCTGATGAGCTACAGGTTCCAGGAGAGGCTGAGCCTCTGCACACTCAGGGTGAGGTAGAATGAACACAACATTAGTCTTTGGTGGAAACAGATGCTCAGTTATGTCCTTTCTTTGCTGATCGCGTCCCCCTCTTTCTTTATTCTTACTTATGTAGGACGAAAAGAGAGTATTTTTGTAATGCCATATTTTAAATTTGGAAGAGCAACACAATTTGAGTTTTTTTGTGTGTACATATTTGTGTGGCTGTGTACATGTGTGTGTGCATCTATGTGCTTGTGTGTATTGAAGTCAGAAGTCCACATTGGTTTCTTGTGTGTGTGTTTGTGTGTGTGTGTGTGTGTGTGTGTGTGTGTGTGTGTGTGTATGTATGAAAATGCCGTATGTATGAAATACATTTTGAGGAAGGAATTTGGAAACCTATACCAAAATCTTCAAAAATCTGGCTCGTGAGTTCTACATCTTAAGACTTTGAAATACAACATTGTAGGTGTGTGAAATGATGTAAGCTCCAGATATATTACATAATAGAATATATCAGGGGTGGAGAGAGGAGTACATAATAGTAAGACAAAATAATACAAAAAAAAAACACAGACAAATATTTAGTTAACAAATTGGGAAACTTCAAATCATGACT
>LR750025.1:176042-312675 GCA_902729485.2 Mus minutoides
TGCCCCATTATGTATTTGTAAGTATCTCCAAACCCTCAAATGGATCCCTCAGATCTCCAGCTCTCTGGGCTTATACACTCTGAATGGGAAATCCTCGTGCACTCTGGTGTTGGAGATGCAGCCTGCAGCCTGCAGCCTGTGCAGACTATGTAAGCACTACACCACTGAACTACATACCCAGCCCAGGGAGGACTACTTTAAAATCCAAATGCTTCAACAGCCACGGGTATGTGCCTAACATAACTTTGCTCCTTGGACCATGTAGGTTTGGAGGTCTAGCCTTAGCTCTTTCCTCCTGATGGTCCTTCTTGCTCTATTTTCTCTCAGCGTGTTTATATATTTTTTAATTTCTTCATTAAATGTGATGTTTATACCTTCAGAAAACATATCTCATATTTTACTCTTAGAATATGATATGTATTTTCATAATTCCAAGTATTTATATAGATGCTTCAAAATGTCTCAGTATTATTTGTAAAACAACTAAGCCAATAAGGGCTTATTTGGCAATTTGGAAGATTAAATGTCTTTCAAATGAGTTCATAAGGAAATAAAAATTTGAAGAAAAGGGGAATTCCTATCCTGACTACTCACATAGTAAAATTAGAAAACATCAAGATACTGTGTCTAGAGCTTTTAGAGGACTAAAAATACCATTAAGAACATTTAGACACCCATGTTCTCCTTTGAGGAGGAGCTTGATTGCTCAATTTTATCAAATGAAATAATCAATTATTTTCTCATTTCTTACTTCATGTGTATTTGTATAAGAAGATATAGAGGGCTGGTACTAGGACATTGAATATTTCTACAAATTTAGCTATGGCCCCTACCAAAGCAAAAGTGAGTCTCCAGCTATTTGCAAATTGCATCCAGAATCCAGAACAGGCATGTCCCAGCTGAGGAGAAATAGAGGGAGAGGGAGAGGGAGAGGGAGACGGAGACGGAGACGGAGACGGAGACGGAGACGGAGACGGAGATGGAGACGGAGACGGAGACTGAGACGGAGATGGAGACGGAGACAGAGAGATGGGGGGCTATACAGGGAGGGAGAAAGGGGAGAAAGAGACAAGGACAGAGACAAAGAGAGAGGCAGACAGAGAGACAGAGACAGAGAGATACAGGGATAGCAAAGTCCACAGAGTAGAGGAAATGTTCACAATGGCGCAGGCTAAAGAGGGAGAGGACAGGCACGTGACCTTCTGAGAGGGCAATTGGAGCACTGGTGGTATGTGGTGCAGTTCTAGATAACTTATATCTGCCACTATGCTACTTCTCTAGCCCCATGTAACCTCAGATAAGTGTTCCTTGGCAGGGTTCAGTCGGTGCATAACTGACTAACTAACTAACTCCCTCAGTGCTCTTGTGAACTCTGTGTGTCAATTCTCAGAAGAGGGTCTGAGACACATAGGTTATGCACTAAATAAAGGCTAATGACCATTACCATCACCACCACCACCGCCACCACCATCATCATGTTACTACTCTTTTTTGTGACCTCTCAAGTCTCAGACCTCCAGGCTCTGCTCTGGGTGTCCTGGCTGAGGAAATCTGAAGGCAAGAAGTTTCTGGGGGCATTTTTTGAGTGTGTGTAGCAAGGCAAAGAACTGGATCAAAGTAGCATGGACTGTCCCCATCCATTCCACTGTCATCTTCCCATCCATGTAAGTGAAATCATATGGAGATGGAAATTAACAACTGACATCAGAACATTAGAATTAAAACCAAAGCCAGTTGGGGTGAGGCATGCTGGCATGATACTCAAAGCAGGCAGAGGCAGGAGGACTTTGAGTTCAAGGCCAGCCTGGGCTACAGTTTGGAGCTGAAGAAATGGCTCTATACTTAAGACTGTGTACTGCTCTTGTAGTGGACCTGAATTTGATTCCCAGTAACCATGTTCAGCAGTTTGTAAATACCTGTAACTCCAACTCCAGCAAATCCAATGCCTTTGGCTTTTGAGGGCACCTGAAATCTCATGTACAAACAAACCAACACACCGATGCACATATACACATAGTTTTAAGAATATAAATCATTCAAAACAGATAAACAAGCAACTGGGCACTGCCTATGCCTCTTATGGAGTGTTTGGTGTATAAGTGAAAGCTATTATACTTTATGTAGTTAGGGGTGGGACTTTGGAGAAGTAATTAGGTTTAGATGAGGTCATGCAGATGGGTCATACAACAGTGACATTATAGTGTGCGTGTTCTTAAAAAAAGAAGAAACCCCACATAGGAGCTCTTCCTCTCTGCTCCCTCTCCCTTCCTTTCTTCCTTCTCCACAGTGAGAAGACCTTGCTAGAACATGAGCGTGCTTGTTGACTTTGCAATGTCCAATCTCCTGTGAGAAGAAGTGTCTGTTGTTTGGGTTAACTGTCTAGGGTGCTTTGTGACAGAGCCCCAGCTACCTAGGACAGTGCGTACAGTACACTCACGAGGGTCACCAGGGGTTACATGCCCGTTACTTTGCTTTGCTTACACTCAGGGAAAGGCTTGATGGCATGGTCTGCTCTTCAGGTGACACTTGGTCCCTTTACTCTAATGCTTTGAACTTCCTCATCAGTACATTGCTAAGTCAATATCCAAGTGTCTGGAGTCTCAGCCCCATTTTCCATATCTCAGGGTCAAAATAGGGTAGACTTTTCAGATAGGTAAAAGATAGGAGCTCCAACACTAATTTCCTGCAGAAAAATAAGAGATGTTATATGTACAGGCTAGGCAGTACATGGAACATCAAAAACATGATGGAAATATCAGAATTGATGAAGTCAGCTAATTAAGCTTTGGTTCATCAGTCTGGTGGATGCATATTTTGACCATGTAAAACCTGCACACTCTGTATAGAGAGGTACTTTTTTCCCCTTATGTCAATGATGCTATTATTAGAACATATCTTATTTTTAGGTGTTTCCTCAAAAATGTTGCTTAGACTTAAGAGGTGTTGGCTGTCTCCTATTTAATTTGCTTCCTACCATCTGAGACATTCCATGGAGACATTTGACACAGATCTATAAGTGGTAAAGGGACACTTGAATGCTGGACCTTAAAATGTAAGACTCAGGGGTTTAGGCTTAAATAAGGAACTGACATTAGAATGCCGGCTAGAAACAGGTGCCTGTTGCTGTCTGTTGTTTACCTAATGAGCACCGTTGGGAACCTATAATGCTGTGTTGACAGCATTTCCATGGCTCTACACAGGTAAAGTTTATATATCTTGGGCTTCTTTTGATACTTGGAAAATAGTTTGTGTTCAACCTCACAAAAGAAGATTACTTTGGGGGAAACAGAGACAGATTAACCATTGGTTGTCATTAAAAAATTATTATCCTGTATTACTGTGCGTATATGGGATTCTGTGTGACATTTACATATGTGCACACACAGTGCACTCTTAGAATCTGGCCTCTCATTTCCCATATGTCCTCGAACTCTTCCCAGTCCCTAGGTCATCAACTTTTGTCCTTTAGTTTCTATAATAAGAGAACATGCAAAGCTTATCATTGTGTCTGGCCTATTTCATTTAACATAATGTCTTCAGTTCCACCCATTTTACTGCAAAAGATAAACTGTCTTCCTTCTTAGTGACTGGATGCATATATATATATATATATATATATATATATATATATATATATATTTGTCTCTCTTGGCTCACCTACAGAGTATATATATATATATATATATATATATATATATATATATATATATATATATGTGTGTGTGTGTGTGTGTGTGTGTGTGTGTGTGTGTGTGTATTAGGTAGAAGATTACTTTGGAGAAACAGATAGATTAACCATTGGTTGTCATTAAATGGTTTTATATATATATATATATATATATAAAACCTTTGGATTCACCATCCACCTATTGCTGGACACTGAGACTGATTCCAGTCTTAACTATAGAGAATAGAGAATATTGTTGCAATAAGCACAACTCTGAAAGTGTCTATTCTATGCTGACGTCCTTTCCTTTGGATCTTCTACAAGATTGGGACCTAGGGTTCAGATGGTAGTTTTATTTTTAGCGTTTGATGACTTTCTCCCTAATATTGCACTGACATGTCCTTCAACAATATGCAGAATTTCCTTGTATTTCCAAGCTTCTGTTAACATTTTTTTTTAAATTAATTGTTCATTTATATATTTTTCTACTTATTCACTTTACATTCTGCTCACTGCCCAACTCATGGTCACCCCTCCCATCACCCTTCTCCCCCCACCATTCCACACTCATAGCCATCACAGCTGCTATGAGTTTGCCCCTCACTGTCATTTTGACTTGCATTTATTTCCTTGATATATAAGGAGAGTGAACACCATGCCCCCTGCATACTTGTCCCACATGTGTGTTTTCCTATGAGATGTGTCAATTCACATCGTTCACCTATTTTTGATTTTTTTTTTTTTTTGGTTTTTTGAGACAGGGTTTTTCTGTATAGCCCTGGCTGTCCTGGAACTCACTTTGTAGACCAGGCTGGCCTCGAACTCAGAAATCCACCTGCCTCTGCCTCCCGAGTGCTGGGATTAAAGGCGTGTGCCACCACGCCCGGCTTTCACCTATTTTTGAATTGCATGCTTTCCTCTTAACTTTTTTGAGCTCTTTTATATTGTGTAGATTTATTAGCCCTGTCTCAGAGGAACAGTTGACAAATATTTCCCACCGTTCTGCATGAGTTCTCTTCGCTCTGCTGATTCCTCTCTTGGCTGCGCAGAGGCTCTTCAGTTTAACGTGATGCTCTCCATCACCTTTTCACTTTTGGTTCCTGTGATTTCCTGGTCCCACCCAGGAAATCCTTGTTGGGGATTTGAAGTGCTTCCCCTACATTCTCCTCTCATAGTTCTAGGGCTTTGGGCTTACACATAGGTCATTGATTCATCTTGACTTGATGTCTGTGCATGGTGAGATTGGTCATTTCCAATCACAGGACTTGGACATACACTCTTCCTAGAACTGAAGTATGCTCTCCATCATACATTCTGAGCAACTTTGTACACACACACACACACACACACACACACACACACACACACACACCCCAACACCACCTGCTCAGGTGTGCTACCTCTTCTAGTGAGTTAATCATTAATCAAGAAAATGCATGATTGTAGCTGGGTCAAGTTGACAAACAGTAACAATAACAAAAACAACTAGCCAGCACAGTGGGCTGCTAAAAAAAAAAAACACAAGAGACAGGAGACTGCGTGGTGGTGGTGGTGGTGGTGGTGGTGGTGGTGGTGGTGGTGGTGGTGGAGGGGCACTTTGGCATATTGCAAGAGAAGTTGAGGATGGATATAATCAAGCCATACTGTATCTAGATATTAAATTGTTAAAGAATAAATAAAAATATCTTTTAAGCATCAGTTGGCTATTGACATGGGTTAATTTCTGAAATCTCTCTCTCTCTCTCTCTCTCTCTCTCTCTCTCTCTCTCTCTCTCTCTCTGTGTGTGTGTGTGTGTGTGTGTGCATGTATCTCTGCTTTATGCCGATGCAACCCTTATTAGTTGTATAACTCCTGTTTGATATGAAAACGGGCACCATCGCACCTCTATCATATCTTAGCCTTTTGGCTCAGAATGACTCTGGGTATTTGGGTCTTCATCCTTATGGTTTGATAGGTTTGTCTATTGAGGATGCTTTTCTTCCTGTGTCTCTTCTGTAGGGTTTCTATTTCAGCACACTTTCACTTCTGAGAGTAGGAATCCCTGCATCATCCTTTGTGTGGCTAGTACAGTGGGCATGAATTCCTCTTGCTCTAATTACATGAGCAGGGATTTAGTGTTCATTCATTTCTGTGCTCAGTATTCCTAGCTGGCAGTTAATTGTGTTTCAGGATTTGGAACACACCATCCCACTCTCTCCTGGCTTCTTGTGTTCTACTGGGAAAAAAAAAGTGTTATTCAGACGGTCCTGGTGTCCTTTAGGACAGATTGGCTCAATACTCTTGTGGATTAGGAAATCTTTTCGTCATATTTACTTTTTTATATTTTAAATGCATTCTTTGAGAATGTCATACATAAAACCATGGATTTGATCAAATTTAACCTCACCGGTCTCCTTACTAATATCCAAGTTATGTATCTCACTTCCCTTCTCTGTTTCATGTCCTCTGTTTTTATAACCCACTGAGTCTAATGAGTGCTTCTTAAGGTTACTGGGTTATCCACTGGACATGGACAACCTACCAGGGGACACAGCAACATCAACTACCTATAGCTTTTCAGCTAAGAGTGAGAACACAGCAGCCCTTTGCCCACTAATCTTGCTTAATGCAATTTGTTGTTGGAGATTTTGGCGTTTCTTGTTTTGGTTTGTTTTTTTGTTTTTTGTTTGTTTGTTTGTTTGTTTGTTCTTTTTCAGACCTTCATTTCCAAGTTTGGCACTTGACTCTTTTACAAAAATCTTCTCTTTGCTGAATTTCACATTTAAATACTTCTCAATGCATTCTTTAAAATAATCACCTCCAGGCATTTCTCTTTAATCTTAATTTTTATTTTTTTTTAATTTTTTTTCAATTTTTTATTAGATATTTTCATTTACATTTCAAATGCTATCCCGAAAGTACCCTATACCCTCCTCCGGCCCTGCTCCCCTACCCACACACTCCCACTTAATAATTTTTATTTTTAATTGTGTTTCTCTGTGTGTGTGTGTGTGTGTATGTGTGTGCAAGTGAGAGAGTGTGTGTAGTGGTATACACAACATAATGTAATTGCCCACAGAGGTCAAAAGATGTTGTCAGATTCCTTGGAGCTAGAGTTATAGGCAGTTGCAAGCTGCTCAAAGTGGGTGCTGGGAACTGAACCCAGGTCCTCTGCAAAAGTAGTTCTTGCTCTTAACTACTGATCCATGTATCCAGCTCTACCTTTAGGACCTCATCCAATGTTTACTTCTTTGTAATCTGTGGCTAAACACTTCCTCCTTTTGGAGGTGTCATTTCCCCAAACTCATTTCCCTACCTTTTTTGTGTCCCTGCATGAGAGTTTAGCTTCTGTGGATCAGTATTTCCCACTTTTGTGTGTGTGTGTATGTGTGTGTGTGTGTGTAGGGGCTTTTAGTTAGTAGCTTTCACCTGAGGAGGTATCAATTTGTAATGTGATATTGCCACTGTAGTCTAATCTCCTTGTGGGTTCTTTCTTTGGCTGTGGCTAAGGAATCTGGGCAGAGCTGGAGAGATCCACCTTCTCTGTATGCTATGCATGAGAGGGAACACTGCCACAGTTCAGGCAAGTGTAGTGCAGATGCTAGTGGGCAGGTGGGAACTCATGGTTGACCTTTTCTGTGGTAGGAGTGTTGTGCTTTTCAGGTCATTGAAGCCTACTTGAACATTGTTGATGTCGATGATGCTAGGATACTACTGGCAACCCTGTTGCCCATCAGAAGCCTGAAACACTTGTCTTCCTGACCAGACAGTGGTACTGGCTCTGAGTCTACATCATAAGAGGTATAGGTGTCAGGAACTCAAGCACTTTTTCTGTGATACTCTGTCTTAGTTAGGGTTTTACTGCTATGAACAGGCACCATGAACAAGGCAACTCTAATAAGGACAGCATATAATTGGGATTAGCTTACAGGTTCATAATTTCATTTCATTATCATCAAGACAGAAGCATGGCATGTGTAGCCAGGCATGGTGCAAGAGGAGCTCAGAGTTCTACATCTTCATCTGAAGGCGGCTAAAAGAAGATTGGCTCCCACATGGTTAGGAGGAGGGTCTCATTGCCCACCCCTAGAGTGACACACTTTCTCCAAGGAGGCCACACCTACTATAATAAGACTACAACTTCTAATAGTGCCACTCCTTGGGCCAAGTGTATTCAAACCACCACACACATACCCAGTTCTAATTGTCATTGTTGTAAGTGTTTAAACAGAGTAGAAGCAGGGTAGCCACAGAATCATGCACGGGGGTGACAGAAATAATAATGAAATTCCTCTCTATGGTGTTTATTTACATTCAGGAGTAGAGATGTTGGTGGAACTAAAGTCTTTGTCCCCAAGTCTCTTAGCTGTAGATGTGACCAGGAGCAAGATAACTCTCAGAGCTAAAGGGTTGCTCAAGCCTCCTCAGCAGGATTCTGTGAAAAATCCCGGAAAGCACCAGGAACTAAAGTTCTTCCCCATTCAGTCAGTTTTGGCATCTGTGTCTAGTACAGGGTGAGTGGCAGGATGCTAGTATGCCTCTATACATCCTGGTACTGGCTGGAATCAACACAAGACCTACCATGTCCTTGCCACCAAACAGGTACCACTCTGATCTCCTGGTTCTGGAAAATGACACCTTCCATTTCCCTTTGTGTCCCATCACCCATTCCCTACAGTGCAGGAAAGTCAGCATGCTCAGGCCACAGTTTTTCTACTGGACCAAGTAGATTCCTAAGGGAGCTATTGTTCAAGTCAACCAAATAGAGTGGGTCAGCCATGGGACTGTATAGGGGTCTCTGACCTACAGAGCAATATAATCTCGCCAAATAGCTCATTTCTCAATGGATCCTCACTACAGCACCCTGAGTGTTCGTAGAAAAGGGATATGAGATCTTTTTGCCAAGGCAGAGCTTCTGTGCATATTTCATGTATCCAAGTGTGCCATTAAGTCTGTGACAACTGTCCATCTGTCAGCTAGCCAAGATTCCAGTGTCCGTGCTGATAGAGCCTGTGTGTGTACAGATGTTCATATGCATATAGAGAACAGAGGTTCATGCCAGATATATTTCTTAATTATTCCCCACCGTATTATTTTAGTTTTTGAGCAGGGTTTCCTGGAGTTCACCCAGCACCTAGACTATCTGGCCATGAGCTATGGACTCTTCCTACTCCAACACCACAATATCTGGTCTTTACTTATGTGGGTACTTGGAATTGAACTCAGATCCTTATGCTTATGTGACAAACACTTCACCAACTGAGATGTCTCTCTAGTCCCCTTTGTTACTTTTTTAAAAATATATTTTCTTTATTTACATTTCAAATGCTATTCTGAAAATTCCCTATACCCTCCCCCCACCCTGCTCCCCCACCAGCCCACTCTCACTTCCTGGCCCTGGCATTCCCCTGTACTGTGGCATATAAAGTTTGTAAGACCAAGGGGCCTCTCTTCCCAGTGATGGCCGACTAGGCCATCTTCTGCTACATACGTATCTAGAGACACTAGCTCTGGGGGTACTGATTAATTCATATTGTTGTTCCACCTAAAGGGTTGTAGACCCCTTCAACTCCTTGGGTAATTTCTCTAGCTCCTCCACTGGGGGCCCTGTGTTCCATCCTATAGATGAATGTGAGCATCCCCGTCTGTATTTGCCAGGCACTGGCATAGCCACCAAATCCAGACACTATTGCATATGCCAGCAAGATTTTGCTGAAAGGACACTGATATAATTATCACTTTGTTACTTTTAACACTTGAAAGAGGAGACTTCTTGGTTGCCACCTCAAAATCAAAAGTGGTAGATACTAGAGTCGTTTCTCTC
This sequence comes from Mus minutoides, assembly GCA_902729485.2. Taxonomy (NCBI): domain Eukaryota; kingdom Metazoa; phylum Chordata; class Mammalia; order Rodentia; family Muridae; genus Mus; species Mus minutoides. The sequence goes on from LR750025.1 coordinate 185,514, forward strand.
TCTATGGGCCTCGGAAGCTTACAGAGCTCTAACCTCTCTCACTGGGACTGCCAATGTCTCTTTGTGGTACTCACCCATAATATAGCCAGACACTTGTTATTTTGGTTCTTCTCTCTGGAGGAGATGAGGGGCCACAGTCTCTTTTCCAGACCTTGAATCCAGGCACTTCTGCTGTTGACTCTTTTCTCCTGAGTGTTGAGTGAAATTCACTTTTCCTGTCTTTGCTCCAGACATGTTACTCAGTAAATGTCAACACTGCTGAACCTTGTCGGGGTAGGGGGGTGGGGCAGCGGGAGACCTGGATCTGGAGTGTGAGCTGAGGTTGCCTGGCCCCAACTCTCCTTTGAAATGGGTTGCCATATAGTTTTTTCTGGAAGTTTTCTCACCAGGTACACTTTTCCACTGTACAAGGAAATCCAGTATTGAATAAATTAGTATTTTCAAATCTGCTTTGATATTCGTGTGCCTAACCCTATCCCATCATGCTCAGGGGCACTATTCCTATGTACGTGTGTAGTGCATATGTGTGTATTTGTGTATGGTGTATGTGGTGTGTGTGTGGTATGCATATGGCTTATGGGGTGTATGTGTGTTGTATGTGAGCATGTGTTAGTATGTGGGTGGTGTGAATATGTGTATGGTATGTGTGTGGTGCACATGTGGATGTCTGTGTGGTGTATATGTGTGAGATATGTGTGTATGTGTATGGTATATGTCTGTGTGGTGTGTGGTGTGGTGTGTGTGTGTGTGTGTGTGTGTGTGTGTGTGTGTGTGTGTGATTATTCCTCATGAACCTGACTTCTAGGCTTCTTTGCTTGGATCCATAGCAGCAAACACTCTCTAGTTTATTATTTTATTCAGTAACACGTGCCTTGTGTTCCAGATGAGGACGTGCTGCGTGCTGGGAGGTCACGGCTTCCAATTATCTGCTCGGGGTTTTGCTTTGTTTTGTTTTCGAGCTGCTGTGTCATGAGTTTGGCTCACATTGAGCCTGACTTCAATAAAACCCCTGGATCTCTTCACAGGACTCCTGCCAAACCACGGCTCCTCCTTCAATATTTGTGGGACGGATAGTTTTAAAAATAACATTCACATTTTCTTATGTTGTAAAAGCAACGCACAATAATTGTAGGATTTCAAAGATGCAGTCAAGTGAACCTTTCCTTTTACTTAAAAATATTTGTATTAATTCTTTGAAAACTTCATACTGTGTTTTGCTCTCCGCCCCTCCCCCCAACGCCTCTCAGATACACTCCCACCTCCCTATCCACCCAGCTTCGTGTTCTTCCTCTCTCTCTCTCTCTCTCTCTCTCTCTCTCTCTCTCTCTCTCTCTCTTTAAATCTATCAAATCCAATATGTGTTGGCCAACTCTTCTTGGATGTGGAGCCTGCCCCAGGGGTGACAGAACTCAAGAAGACTGACTATCCATCTGTGTCTTCAGTGGACACTGTAGAGATTGCTAGGGCAAGCCAAGCTCAAATTCCAACAGAGCCCAGGCCAGTGTGATAAAGAATTAAAAAGACAGTAGTGAGTCGGGGAGACACTGGGGCAGGAGTGCTGATTGCCATCACTCAGGATGCTCTGTCCTCAAGTAGCTCCTGGTTCTCTAATAGCTCTAATGGAGACCTCCTTACCCGAAGCCTATATGTTTTCAGAAAACACTGTGATGCAGAATTTTATAAAGCACATCCCCATTGAAGACTGGCATAGGGCTGGAGAGATGGCTCAGCTTTTAAAGGCTAGGCTTACACACACCAAAATATAAGGCTGACCTATAATTTATGGTGGCCAATAGTGTCTCACACTATTAGAACTTGGTGGGTCCTCCTGGTAACGTCTCTCTTTTCTGTGTCTCTCAAAAGAATGTGTTCAGTGTCTCTCTGAATTAGAACTTGTAGTGACTTATGATCCACTGGCTCCAGACATTTTTGCACAGTGAAACTTGCCTGCTCGTCCCTTGTCCCTCTTTCCCACTCAACCCCCTCTCTTCCTGTCTTACTTATAGTATAGTGTTCTCATTCCAACAACAAAGAAGCTGTGCTGGCTGAGATCTCTGTCTGGACCTCAATCCTTTTACATGTCATCCTTCCAAACCCAGCACTCCCAGTCAGATTGCATCCAAAAAATCTCCTCCCTTAGCTTTTATAGTCAGAATGACTCAGGATGAAATCTAGCTTTGCATGTTATCGGTTATGTAACCCCATGGAAAATTGCTTTGACCTATGTGACATTTATTTTCCACAGCAATCATACGGAAAACCATAATGCTTCCTTGAAAGTAGATTATGTATCTATATCTACCTCTATTATCTCTACATCTCTCTCTCTATCTCTCTCTATCTCTATCTATCTATCTATCATCTATCTATCTATCTATCTATCTATCTATCTATAGTATCTTTTTAAAAAATTTTATTATTATATGTAAGTACATTTTAGCTGTCATTTATTTATTTATTTATCTATCTATCTATTTATTTATTTATTTATTTTCCTTGTTCCGGTCAACCCCGCTCGCTCCGCTCGACCCTGCTCGCTCCGGCCAGCCCCACTCGCTCCTGGCTGCCCCCGTACGGCCCCCGCTTGCGGCCCCCGCTTGTTCCAGCCGGCCCTGCTCGTTCTAGTAGGCTCAGCTCGCTCCGGACAGCCTTGCTCGCTCCTGTTGGTCTCTCGGGTCCAAGGATTCATTTCTTATTATTCTTCATAAGTACGCTGTAGCTGACTTCAGATGCACCAGAGGAGGGTGTCAGATCTTGTTATGGGTGGTTGTAAGCCACTATGTGGTTGCTGGGATTTGAACTCATCACCTTCGGAAGAGCAGTCGGGTGCTCTTACCCACTGAGCCATCTCACCAGCCCTATCTATAGTATCTTAAGAATTTGAAGCTGGGTGATGGTGTTATACTTGATTATAATCATCAGTTTATGTTTATAACTTATTGTTCTCTACAATGTGATAAGAACACAGAAGTCATGTAAACATGTTTGTGGAATGTAGAAAAATAAAACATCAAATAATAAATGAAAAGGGATGTGTTGGACAAAGTTTCCAAGGTCTCCTTCGGGTAGCAGTGCAGAAAAACATTCTCACGTGAGACAGGAATGACTATGCTACCCTACATAACTTTCTTTTCTCCGTCTTATTCCGGAGGGCCATTGGTATTAAAATGAGTCTTTCCACAAGGTGGTGTTGGTTTTAGCAATCAATTATTAAAAAGCTTGTATACTTTTTCAATTTTTTAAATATGCTAGAAAGAGAATTCTCAACTCAGCCTTCTTGGAAATGTTTTCCTTTTCTCACCGGAAAATTCCCCACAGGTTTTCCATTAGCTGATCCGTCCCCGGACAATTAGAAAAACAAAAATTCAGGGCCAGTCTTTGGGCAGGTACTCACCCGACCCTTCCCACATGAAGCTCTTCCAACCAATGACTACCACAGCATCTGTGAGGGTGTTGTATGAGGTGAACTCAACAATGCTCAATGGAAAGAATTTAAATTATCTCTTAGTGGGTGGTGGGATAGCTCGGTGGGTAAGGCACCTACATGCCTTGTAAGCTTAGTGGTTTCCATTTGATATCAGGAACCCACATACAGATGCAAGAAGAGAACTGGTTTCCAGAGGTAGCTCAGTGGTTTTCATTTTGAACTCCAGGACCAAGATGATGGAAGGAGAGTATCAGCTCCCACAAGTTATCCTCTGACCTTTAAACACGTGCTGTAGTGTGTCTGTTCTGATCCTGAGCAATTAAACTAATAAATCTAATTTCAGGAAATTAAATGTTGGGGGCTGGAGAGATGATTTCGTGGTTAGAAGCAGTTTCTCTTTCAGAGGATTTGAGTTCTGTCCCTAGGACCCAATGGCAGCTCATTACTGGCTATAACTCTAGTCTCAGGGGGGATTCAATACTCCCTTCTGGCCTGCATAGACAAGGTGAACAGACATACATGCTGTCAAGATATAGGTGTTGGTGGCACACATATTTAATCTCAGCACTCTGGAGGCAGAGGCAGGTGGATCTCTGAGTTCAAGGTCAGCCTGGTCTACAGAGCAAGTTCCAGGATAGTCAAGGCTACACAGAAAAACCCTGTCTCGAAAAATCAAAATAAATAAATAAACAAATGCTCTCCTTTGCTCTCCTATTATGCCCCAACACACACAATCACAAACACGAAGACGACAACGATGACGACGATGACTACTACTACTACATTTAAAACTTTTGTTTTAAAACATCCATTTCTCCACCCCTTTGTCACTCTGTGTACCTCACCAGATATATGGAACTTTTGAATGACCTTTTTAAAGCATATAGTCCTCATCTGGAATCTCGCAATAACTTCTCATTCTCTGAAACCTCTAGCGATGGTTATGTTAAGTTTGGGGATGAAGGATACTGAAAGCGACAAGGACATCAGTTGTCTCACATAAGATGGCGTCTAGAGAGAGATGCTCCAGCAGCTTGCTGATGGTTGGGTTCAGAGGAGGCAGCTCTACTGTTTGTCTTGGTCATATGATAGCTGCCATCACATCCTTTCACCACAGGAAGTAAAAAGCTACCCGTGTCTGTCTGTCTGTCTGTCTGTCTGTCTGTCTCACCAGTCACCTGTGTGTCTGTCATTCTTTCTTTTCTGACAACTTACCTAGGAGGATGAGGTTCCAATTGATGTCCTCCATTGGTTGCACACTTGAGTCAAAGCTGTAGGAGGTAAAGGGATTATTATGGCTGGTACAACATCAGTGGTCAAATCTGGGGAAAGGAGGCGACTCTTATTGAGCAACATCTAGTTGTAGCTGCTATTACGTAGTGGCTGTGCACAAACCAATGTCCTTACCTTTACTCGTGTCGACATCCATCTCAGTCCCATAAGCATATGTTGTTACTCCTTTAAATGGGAACACTCCTTCTCAGATGGAGGCTCATAAGAGTAGGAAGTGAATGAAACTTACAAGGCTCAGGAAGTAAACAAAAGTCACAAGACTCAGAAGCCTTCGGAAACTTTCAAAATTGTCATGGACCTTCCCTAAGGTTGCATAAGCAGTAATAGATGCTGGAGAGAGAAGATTCCTGGGTAGACCCAGCTTTCTTCAGACTGTGCCAGCAATTCAGCTGTCGTTAGTCATAACCGCTGGTGAGGCAGAGTTTTCAGAGATGTAAATGCCTTTCAGTTATCCATACTCATGCAATACGTCACCTATATTCCTATAAATAATTCCTATAACTCACTGGCTAAGGCTTAAGTAGAGAAGTATAGCATTGAATATGATCAAAATACATTGTATGAAATCCTCAAAGATTGAATAACATCGTATATATTTGAAAACTAAGAATTTAATTCTTAGGTTCTTTTGGACACCTTACTCAAATGTTACCAATTTTTTTCACAGATGACCTTCTTTGTTATTGAATCCAATTTAGGGCAGAACAGTATAGTTACTTAGTATATGCAGCATTCTGTATTCAAATATTGTTGTTACAGGCTAGAGGAATGGCTGAGGGAGTGAAGGCATTTGTTGCCAAGCCTCATGGAGTTGGTCCCTGGGATGCACATGAGAGGAAGAGAGAACTGTCTCCTATGAGTTATCTTCTGATCTTCACATTCCAATCATGACATGCATACTAATACACACATACACACACACACACACACACACACACACACACACACACACACACACACACACACACACACTAAAACATGAAGTAAATGTAATACAAAAATTAGCCAAAAGAACTTTCATTGCTTTAAACAAACTACAGAATGAGGAGAGCCGGTGTATAGTAGTAAGTTTTCTTTTGTATTTCCTTTTGTAGTTGTTTTCAGGAATTCTGGCTTCTAGGGATCCAAAGATAACCTTGAACTGGTTCTCCCAGCTCAATGTCCCAAATGGTGTAATTACAGATGTGTATCACCACACCTAAATCGCGGTGGTTTTCTTTATGGGTGTTGTGGTGAGAGGAGTCCACGAGATCATGGTTGCTCCTTTTAGATGTACTTAGGAGAGCTGTAGCCTTTGTATCCAACTGTGGTAGAGTGAAAAGGGTGGCTTCCCAGGGCTGTGCGACTTTTACTAAAACAGAACTAAAGACCTTGACACCTAGCCTCAAACTCCCTTCCTGCCTCATGTACTAGCATGACAGGCCCAGGCTCAGGATCTAAATGATAAATAGATGTCATCCATTTCTTTCCACGGTGTGCCTCTGTCTAAGGACTCGAATACTGGAAGAGCAGAAGCAGAGAAAGAAAGAACAAAGGTGAACTGGCAAACTGCTACGGAGGCTCATGTGACAGGCTGGCATGTCCCCAGCACAGGACTTCTAAATGTATCTCAGGCACAGTCACCTAAGCTCCAGTTAATGGACGGTGAGGAGAAAAAATAAAACATTCACCCGTATAACAAGAAAAGAAACCTAAAAGTGTCCTCAGCAAGCTTTGCTTCCTCTTGCTAGCCAACACACTAGTCCATGGAACCACTTCTCACTGGAACATTTCTGCTGGGGATGTAAGTTCACTGTCAAGGGTTTAGAGTTATGGTTACTGGGAGAAACCTTTTTGTACAATCAGGCATTAGCACTTTTTTTTTTAAGTAATTATTGCAATAGATCCAAGTAGTTAAGGAGTAGATGATGGCACTTGCAAGAACAATTCATAATATATTGGTGTATTCTTTCACAATGCACTCAGAAAGCATGCCGAGTCCCTACACACATCAGGGCTCTGTCCTCTGCATCTGAAAGGGAAGGTGTATATGAAACTAAATGACAGCTCCTCTGAAGTAACATCTGTACGCAGAGTCTACACTCACTGTCAGTCAGGAGGCATTTAGCAGTCCTTATATTAACCCTATGGAGTGTGGAGAGTAATGAATGAAATGCAGCCAAGGAGTGAATAAAGAACAGGCGAGTATCACACACACTCATTAGATGTATTCCTTCCTGCAATCTTTCTTCCTTTCTCTTTCTTCCTCTTCCTTCCTTCCTTCCTTCCTTCCTTCCTTCCTTCCTTCCTTCCTTCCTTCCTTCCTTCCTTTTCTTTCTTTCCATCTCTCTCTTTCTTTCTTCCTTCCTTCTCTCTTTCTTCCTTTTTTAATTCTTTTCTTTCTTCCTTTCTTCCTTCTTTTTTCTTTTTCTCTTTCTTTCTCTCTCTTTCTTCCTTCCTTCTTCTCTCTTTCTTCCTTTCTTCCAACTTTTCCTTCTTTTTTCTTTCTTCATTCTTTCTTTCTTTCTTCCGTTTCTTTCTTTTTCTCTTTCTCTCTCTTTCTCCTTCTTTCTTTTTCTCTTTCTTTCTTCCTTTCTTCCTTTCTTCCTTCTTTTCTTTCTTTTTTCTCTCTCTTTCTTTCTTTCCTCCTTCTTTCTTCCTTCTTTCTTCTTTCTTTCTTTCTTTCTTTCTTTCTCTCTCTTTCTTTCTTTCTCTTTCTTCCCTTCTTCCTTCATTTCTTTTCTCTCTCTTTCTTTCTTTCCTTCTTTCTTTCTTTCTTTCTTTCTTTCTTTCTTCCTTCCTTCCTTCCTTCCTTCCTTCCTTCCTTCCTTTCTCTCTTCCTTTCTTTCTTTCTCTCTTTCTTCTGTCTCTCTGTCTTTCTCTGTGGTGTGTGTGTGTGTGTGTGTCTGTGTCTGTGTGTGTGTCTGTGTCTGTGTGTCTGTGTGTGGTGTGCCCTCCTGCATGTATATAAGGACACCAGTTAAAGATGTTAGGTGCCTTTCTCTGTCTTTTTTCTTCTTCTCTTGAGACAGCTCCTCTCACTGAACCTAGAGTTCATTGTTTTGGATTCACAGGCTAGCCAGTAAGCCAGGATCCACCTGTCTCCATCCCCTAAAGCTAGGGACATTGGCAAGTGCATACAAGCTGGGGATTAGAACTCAGGTCCCCACATTTGCACACCAAGAGCTCTACCCACTGAGCCATCTTCTTAGCTGCTTGGGCAGCTGTTATTTTGGTGGTGGTACATAACCCTCTTCTCAATTATACTTCTTGCCATGAATCTCAGACAAATAAATTTGAGTAGCATTAACTCGTGCTTCAGAAATAAGACTAGAAGGGAGGGGTTCTTCTCTCCCAGGAATAGGAACATGCACATGGTAAAAGTCTTTATGATTATAAGACAAAAAACACTATGAGCTAAACGGAAGAAAGGGATATTCACCAAGAGGCTCACATTCTACCATATTGTGAATATGGAAAATTCTGCCTTCCTTCTGAAATCTGAGGGAAAGCCAGTTTCCTGGTATGCACCTTCAGTGGTGGCCAGCACAAACCTACATGTGCTTGAGAGCAGAACTTCTCCAACCTCACACACACCCAAATCACCGGGGGTGGGGCATTTATAAATGCACAGCCTGGTTGGGGAAGACTGGGTGCATCCTGACATCTTATCAGGAACTTGTTACAGCTCCCAGCTGCATCCCAAACATTCTCCTCCTTCAGAAGCGCATGACTTCTTTGCCTTGTGCCCTTGCTTTATCTATGAGCTCCGGGGTCTCTCTCTCTCTCTCTCTCTCTCTCTCTCTCTCTCTCTCTGTGTGTGTGTGTGTGTATTTGTGTGTGTGTCTGAGGGGGTGTAATGTGGTGTGTGTATGTGTGTTAGCAGAGGCATGAGAGTTGAGACATCTATGTTCCAGATGCTGTCACAGCCCAACCTCCCTGCAAAGTCACCATGCTCCCATAATCCCCCTGTTCTAAGTTGAGTGGGTCCCAGATTTCCCATGGCTATCCATGTGGCCTAGCTGAAAGGCTATTTCAGAGTGTTCTAAATCAGGTTTTGTGCTTTGGCAAAGGAATGAAACCTCTTTTCTAATATTACTTCTGTGGGAAAGTGTTTTCTGAACTCCAAACAACTCCACTTACAAATACATTTTTGGAATATGACCCACTTATATGCTGCGGACTGTCTGTTCTGGGAGGGGGGAGACTTCCCATGTACATCTGTATTTTGTTTAAAATATATAATGTGCTTGCAATATTTCTTCCAGGAAGGGTTGGTTATGCAGGTTTAAATCCTATATAGGATTTCAGGATAGAAAGAGACTTCTGTAGATACCCTCAGATTGGGCATATTTGAAATGGTCAGGGCACTGTGTGTAGAATCTTGGCATGAGTTTTGTCTTAAACCTGGGTTATTCTTTTTGCCTTCACTCTGTGTTTGTGTGTATGTATGTTTGTATATGTGCATGTGCATGTACATACATGTCTATGTACATCCTTATATAAGTAGGTGCACAGGTATGTTAATGTTCATGTACGTGTGCATGTGTGTATGTGTGTGCATGTGCACGTGCATGTGCACAGAGATCAGAAGACACCCTTGGACATTGTTCCTCAAGTGCTGTCCACCTTGATTTTTTTTCTAAGTCAGTGTCTCTTAGTGGCCTGGAAATCATCAGGAAGCTGGAATTCCATTGTTATGGTGGGTTTCTATGGGAAATGGACCAGCACTGGGATTACAAGAATTTGCTACTCACCATGTCTAGTTTTTTTTTTTTAATATTTTTCATTAGATATTTTGTTTACTTACATTTCAAATGTTATCCCCTTTCCTAGTTTCCCCTCCAAAAATCCCCTCTCCCCTCCCCCTGCTCCCCAACCCACCCACTCCCATTCCTGGCATTCCCCTACACTAGGGCATGGAACCTTCACAGGACCAAGGGCCCCTCCTCCCATTCATGATCAACTAGGTCATCCTCTGCTACATATGCTGCTGGATCCACAGGTCCCACCATGTGTTTCCTTTGATTGGTGGTTTAGTCCCACCCAAGGAGCACTGGGGGTACTGGTTAGTTCATATTGATGTTTCTTCTATGGGGCTTCAGACCTTTTCAGCTCCCTGGGTACTTTCTCTAGCTCCTTCATTGGGGATCTTGTGCTCCATCCAATGGATGATTGTGAACATCCACTTTTTTTTTTAATGTGCGTTTGAGGATCAAACTCAAGTACTCAGGCTTCTCAAGCAAACACTTTACTGATTGAGCCAAACCCCTATCCTTGCATTCATGTAAAAAAGAAATACTCCATTCTTTAACTGTCTCACAGAGAACACACGAGATAGGATTTTATAATGTAAGTATATTTTTTAAAGCTCTCCAGAAAATCCCAGTAGATACAGTTTTGAATCAAGGTATCCATTGGTTCCCTAACCATTTCATTCACTTATTCAATCTTTCACCAGACACCAAAGCTATTTGTGGCACAGGTGTGGGAAGACGAAGACAGAAAAACACAAAATCAGGAGTGTCATATGAAGACACATGACACACTGAGCTGATGTTACTGACTAGCAGGATTTGGAGGAGGGGAGTTATAGAGGCTTCGCGGGTGAGTTTATAAAAGAATAATCTATGGAGTGGCAGTAGAACCATGTCTGGTGCAAGACGACCTGGATTCAAACCACTTATGACCTCAGGATCTTTACCACGTGACTTATCCTTTCTATGTCTCAGTTTGGGCAATGGGAAAGTTAGCCTTGGAGGGCAGTTGGGCACCATAAGAGTGTTGATGTAGGTGAAGTGCTTAGCTGAGTTCCTACCTCGGGGGAATACTATCAGCATGTACAGTGCTGACACAGGAAACAAAACACTTGGAGGAGTGGCTTAAACCTTAGCATGCACTAGGATCTTCTGTAAATTGCGTGAAATTATCCAAGGCTTTAGGTCCCACTCCAAATTTCTAAGAGCCAATCGATGGAAAATGGGCCGAGGAATATCTAACTACTTCCTGCACAACAGTTGCATGGCTTGGAAGATTAAAAGTAGGAACTTAGAGGCTAGAGAGACAGCTCAGCAGTTCACAGTGCCTTTTGCTCTTCCTGAGGGACCCACAGTTCTCAGTACCTACATCACACAGCTTAAAACTACTCCTATTTCCACCTCAGGGGAGGGGAGGTAGTTCCAGTTCCCCTGGCACCTCTGGAATCTGCACTCATATTCACACAAGACACACAGATACACACTCATATACACAATTAAAAACGGTGCAATTATATGTCTTTTAAAAAGAAAGAAGGATGATCTGGGATCAGGGAGAAACTGGTGGAGAGTCAGCATGGGTCAGTGGCTATCAGTCCCATTCAAGATCAGATGCTCTTTGAAAGAAACCAAATAGGAGGTCCCACTATCACTCAAAAGCACCTTAGCTCAAATTGATTGGTCCAAGTCATCTGTCACTAGGTCCATTCTGATGGCCCTAATAGATTGGTCTATCTCCTTTAGAAACCTACCATGACAATGACTCATTGGAACGAGTGGCTATTTACTCGTGTCATCCAGATTCCTGGAACCCTCTGCTGGTCTCTGTACATTCACACTCCCAAACCCAGCACACATTACGTTTTCATTTGCAGACATTCAGATCTACGGTATCATGATCTGAAGAGATGGCTCGGAGGTTGAGAGTACTTGCTGCTCTTGCAGAGGACCCAGGTTCAGTTCCCAATACTGACTACAGGCAGCTTACAACCATCTGTAACTCCAGCTCTGGAGGATGGGACACCTCTGGCTTCTGCTGGCACCTGCCTTCATGCACACACATTCCCCACCCCACCCCCATACAGACACAATCATATCCACAATAAAAAAAAATTTTTAAATCTTTAAAATACAATAAAATGGGTGACATAATTTGTAAAGTAAAGGACCATTAAAAAGCAAATCACAACTCACACACTTCTGGGGTTTGTGAATTTTGAACCTTGGGTAATCCAGGAAATCCACATATTTCAGCGTAAGAAACATCTGCTAAGCTGTGGTTCCTTGTGCATCCATCCTGTTTCATGACGAAGGAGACACAGGTTAGTTGGACTACTTCTCACTGTTCCTTGCATTGTCAACTACTGGCATGTTAACTATAACTTTACATGCCCTGGAGTCCACCCCAGGGCCAAGTCAGATTCAATATGAGCACTAGTGGCTTTTATCCCAGTGTGGCAAGCGTGGGGCCACTGCAAAGGCTGATGAGACTATTTTGAGCATGGCACGAGGTAGCAAATGGAAAAACAGAAATCAGAGACAGCCAGTTTTCCTTTGCTGACTGAACAATGATGTAGATGTCCCTTGCCACAGGAAAGAGTAGTACTGTGGTAGAGGGAAAGTGGTCTCACTGACTGCTCTATCGGGAGGGGGAGGAGAAAGGGAGGGGGAAGAGGAAGAGGGGGAGGAGTGGAGGAGGGAAGGAAGGAGAAGAGGATGGGGAAGGAGGAGAGGGAGAAGGACGAGGAAAGGAAGGGAAGGGAACAGGACGGAAAGGAAGGGAAGGGAAGGGGAGGGGAGGGGAGGGGAGGGGAGGGGAGACATTAGGATATGAAAAAAACATGCAACAGTAGAAAATGTTCTGGCAGGTAGAATTTGCAGACAGAGACCCCATGTCTGTGTCTTTCTATGAAGGCAAAAATAACTTCTGTTTTGCTTTTGCCTTCTTGCCATGCAGATAATATTTCCTAACAAACTAATGAGTCCTGTGTTCTACAGTGTTCAGTCTGGAGCAAAGAAGTGCCCGAAGTCTTAACTCTGCCCTACATCACTTAAGATGAATCCAGCTGCTTTGGGAAGTCCTTCTTCCCCGTGTCCTCTTGTTGTGATGCCTGGCTGTCCCCTTCACGGGTTTCCTCTGACATCAGACAGTGAGCAACAAATCCAACTTGAGTTCTAGTTTCATCTCTGTTACTATGATAATATCCTCAGACCAGAAGCATCTCAGGAGAGGAAAGGGTTCACTGCTGCTTACAGGTAACACTGTGTCACCAAGAGAAGTCAGAGCAGACACTTGAAGCAGATGCCATAAAGGAATGCTGCTTATTGGCTGGCTTACAGGCCAGCTTATACTCAGCTATCTTTTTTTTTTTTTATATATAAGGGTGGAGAGCAGCTGCCTAGGGATTGTAACACCAATAGTGGGCTAGCCCCTTCTATTTGGGAAGTTCTACAGTTCAGTTTTTTTTCCCCCCCAGATGACTCTAGGCTGTGTTAAATGTCTAAATAAAGCTAATCAGGGCAATCTTCTGCTTTTACTAGAAATTTCTTGAGGGATATTTAGCAGGGATAATGTGTGTTTTCTCCACTTGTGATGTCCAAGAAAGTCACTAGAGCAGTTGAGAGCAATCAAAAGTTTCCAAAAGGATCATTCTCCCTGCTCTCTGATTGTGTGATGTCTCCCTGCCTTTGCACCCTACTCTCAGTATTTCCTTCATGTTCCATTCCACAAACTTACCAGAAGTATAATATGAGGGTGAGTTGCTAGCTTCATCTTTGGGATAGTTTGATGTATCAAATGGCACAGGGGCAATGGGCATAGGAAGATGGCTTAGTAAAGTGCAAATAATGAGGACCTGAGTTTGATTGTCTAGGTGCTCATGGTCCACAGGCTCTCAGCTCTCTCAAATTTATAAATATTTACATGAGATTTACATGGGATACAAGGTATTCAACACACCGCATGCAGAATTTGAGGTTTCTGTGGTCTTGGCACAGGACATCATGAAATCATTCTCATGATTTGGACATAAAAATTTTACTCCACACAAAGAAATTACAAAGTAAATCTTTTTGGAGTACTGGATTGTTCGCCCAGTATAATATCTGAACTATAGAAAGACTATTACGAATAGCAAACTCAGCATGCATAACTTGGTCTTTTGGTGATGAAATGATTAGATATTTAAAAGGAATGCATGGAAGCAGTATTTAGGATAAAGGGTGCAACTACTCCATTTTATTCTGGCAGATGGTATTTTATATTCAATTTATATTCAGTTATTTACTTAAATCTCTATGAATCCTCACCTCCTCCTCTTTTCTCCTCCTCCTCCTCCTCCTCCTCCTCCTCCTTCTTCTTCTTCTTTCCTCCACCTCATCTTTACCCCTCTGCATTCCCTTTCACCTCTCCCTTCCCTCTTCTCACCTTTCCCTCCTTCACTCATTTTGGTACTTTCAGAGAGGCCACATGACTAAGAGTGATCATAGAGTTGAGACCTTTATAAAGAGAGTACCAAAGCAGAATACTGCTAAAAAGTGGAAAAAGAGTATGAACCCATTGTGGATAATGGAGCTGTACATTCTCACTGTCAGAGGAATGGAGTGTCTGTGGGAGAAGTGAAAGATGTGTAAGAAGTGCAGGCTGCAGGATTATGGGCACAGAATGGTTGTAAACTCAAGTTCTTACTATACAGTGACAGATGTAGAAATAAAGTGTGAAATGGTATGCATTTGTAAGTAATTACATATTTGCACACACATATACACTCTCAGCCCTTTTATCTAGAAGGCCTTGGGTTTGGCACACTGTAACAGCATTAAGCCATATTGTCTCACACGACATTTTAGCTTCTAATTACCATCCTTCACTAAGTAAAATCAATAGAAAACGGAGCTTCTTAAAGAAATGGCTGTCTCTAAGACTTGACCAAACATTGTTCTGCCAGAAAGCAGAGAATATTTAGTAGGCATGGAGGCACATGCCTTTAATCCCAGCACTTGGGAGGGGAAAGATACAGAAAGCAGAGGACACTCAACTGTGGGCATGTCTAAGGACTGAAGTCATAGTATCCAAACTCCTGTGTGTGCATGTGGACACACAAGAGATGGGCAACCCACCTCCAACCTGGGAAAGAGCAAAAACCAGCTGAAACCAGGCACATAGCTAAAAGCTTTGCAGTAGTCATGGAGACGTGCTGCTGAAGGATACTGCCATAGAAGTGTTGATACCGAACTGCAACCACCAAAGGAAAGTGGTTGGTTTGCATCTTGTCAAAATTAAATACTTTTGTACTCAGTAGTAAAGACAGAGTCAAGAAAGAGAAGACAAAATTCACAGACTGGGAGAAGATACTGTAGACTGCTTATCAGATAGTCAACTAGACTGGACTCTTAAAAGGGCAGTAACAGATCCCTATAAACAGACAAACCCCCTGACTAAAGCCTGGGTGAAAGCCAAAAGCCAAAACCCAATTAGATGGAAGTCTAACCTGATATATACAGTGTTTTTGTTTTTGTTTTAAAACAATCTAATAACTAAGTAAATAATAACTTGTGTTCATGGGTAGCATGAAAGACTAGCCAGTTCTTTCGGTGGGGACTGCAGAGATGTCTCATCAGGTAAAATGACTGTCGTTCAAGTGTGAAGAGTAGGGTTTTGATTCCTAGAGTCCAGCCGAAGGTTCAAGTGGGAGACCTACCTCAGTATATAATAAGGAAAAATAATGTAGAAGACACTCAGTAAAGCCCTCTGGCCCCCATATGCACATGCAAGTGTGCACGCGCTTGTGTGTGCATGCTCCGCACGCATACACACACACACACACACACACACACATTCAAAGTCAGTTCATTCCAACTTAATGTAACCCCTAACAAAATCACAATAAATTATTTTGTGTAGTTTAACAAACTAATTCTGGAGTTTCTTTCATCTAATTGCCCTTCCAGTACCATGGGGAATAGAAATGGGGGCCTTCTTATCTTAATCCATCCATATCTTACAGGAGAGCTTTCAACTACTCCTTGTTCAGTATGGTACTAGCTGTGGGTCTGTTCAAAGTGCCTTTGCCGCGTTGAGGCTCATTCCTTTTGTGGTTACTTTTTATTTGAGAGATTTTCCTTTATTGTGAAAAGAGAATGAATTTTGTCAAGTGCCTTTTCTGCATCTGTTAAAAATCTATTAAAACCTATTGCTAATCCATTGGTTCTGTCTTTTTTTATGTCAATGTGCTGATCATAATTAAATGTGCCTTTCCACCCTGACACCACACCACAGGCGTAAAGGCCACCTGACTGCGGTGAGTGATTTCTTCAGTGTATTGTTGAGTTTGCTGTTGAGTTCTACTGGGTAATGGTCTCTTGAAGATTTCCTCATCCCTTTCCATCATGAACACTTTTCTGTGGCTTCCTTTGTGTGTGTGTGTGTGTGTGTGTGTGTGTGTGTGTGTGTGTGTGTGTGCTTTTGTCTGGTTTGACCATCAAGAAAAAGTTTAGAAGTCTTTTTCTATTTGAAAATGTTTTGATCCTTTGAGAAGAATGCGTGTGAGTTCTTCTTTAAGTTTAGGGTAGACTTCAGCACCAAAGCCTTTAGGTCCTGAACGTGTAGTAAGAAATGAAGCGCTAGAAAATGCTGTGGTGTAGACAGACTTTGAGAACATTATGTTAAGTGAAAGAAGCCATATACAAGAGGTCACATATTACATGAATCCGTTTTCAGGAAATGTCCACATAAACAAACCCGAAGAGACAGAAATCAGGCAAGTGGTTCTCAGCATATTGGTGTAGAGGTAGGGAATTAAAGTTGACTACATAATGGGTATGAGGTTTCCTCTTGAGCATAAGAATATTCTAGACTTAGATACTAATGATGCTATATATGCAACTCTATATACGTAACCAAAAGTCCGCTGGATTGTTCACTTTGGAGTGAATAAGTGGCGAATTTTGTTACACAGAGTTGCCTTAATTTAAAAAAAAAATTTAAACATTGAAATTACATATTGACATGAGAAAAATATTTACCCCATGAAAATAATGTTGTCAAACACTGCTGAGTTTGATAATCCAGGTTCATTCAAAATAATCTTGCTGTATAGATAATTATAGAGATACTTAACATCAAGCTGTCTTGGGAGGCAAACCAGCCCCAGCGACCATAGTGATCTAGTCTCAAAATAAATATAGGATATTAAATCATATTATGAATCCACAGATGTCAAGTGAGGTTTGCATTCATTGTGTAATAACTATCAAGGGGCCAGTCTTGTCAAGGAGGTGTGTATGTGTGTGTTTGTGTGTGTGTGTGTGTGTGTGTGTGTAGAATCTACAGCTGATGTCCATTAGATGTCCATTAGTTGCTTTGGAAAAGTCTTTCATTTATTCTTTCTGTCCTTCCTTCCTTCTTTTCTTCCTATCCTACCTTTCGTCCCCTCATTTCTACATTTTGTTTATATGATCTCTGTGTGTATGTGTGTATACATGTCCATACCAAGATCCATACATGGAATTTAGAGGACACATCATGTCCAAGTTGGGTATCTCCCAACAGCCAAACATTGGATGGAGCTTGGGGACTCTTTTGGAAGGGTTTATGAAAGGATTGAGGGCCTGAAGGGAATAGGCTCTCAGAGACTGAACTGCCAACTAAAAAGCATACATGTGCTGGATCAAGGCCCCCTACAGATATGTAGCAGATGTGTGTCCTGAACGACTATAGTGGGGGTTATCCCTAAAGCTGTTGCCTGTCTGTAGAATATGTTGTTTTCACCTTGTATGGTCTCAGTGTGAGAGGATGCCCCTAGGCCTGCATAGACTTAATGTGCCAATGTTGGGAGATACCAAGGGGGTGTTCTACCTTCTCACAGGAGAAGGGGATAGGGGGATGGAGGATGGTGGAAGGACTGTAGGAAGGGGGAGCAAAAGAGAGAGGGCAGCGATTGAGATGTAAAGTGAACAAATAAGAATAAAGGAAAAGAACCCCCTCCCAAACCCTAAATTGGGTCTCTCCTTTCATTGTACTGGCTTTGGATATTAAACTCAAGTCCTCAGGCTTGGCAGCAGACACCATTCCCTACTGAGCTGACACACTGGCTCCCCTTTACATAATTTCTATGGGTTAATATTTTGAATCAGCCTAATAAGGTTACAGGTTGAGTTCATGAGTTAATATACAAAGTGATTTTCATAAAGCCTAGCATATAGGTTGTGCTCAGTAAGTTCTAACAAATAGAACTTATCATCTTACTGTCACAGTTCATGTTAGCTGCCCATGAATCTTATTCCTACTCTACAAAATATATTCCAAGTCAGCTCCTACAGCTTCTTTTTCTCTAATCATTACCATTAACGTTACTCATGGTAATAGATCTCCTCCTGAACCAAATGAAGACAGTATTGTCTCTTGGCTTTTACCTTCCAGTTAACACACAATCACATAGTCAACTGCCCAATGCAAAATTTGCCTCTGTAGCAAAAGCAGAAATATATGGATGTGAAAACTTAAGGAAATTATCTAGAAAAGTAAAATTATCTGTATCTGGGTGGTAGGAGAATGGCCATGGTGATTTCTTCATAGTGAACATGTAATGTTACTGTATACCAGCCAAAGAGCATTTATGTGTATGATTTCCTTCAAACTGATCATTAAAATTGAGTCTTCTAGGATGGGAGCTATCTCTGTGATGCACAAGCATGAGGGCCTGAGTTTGAACCCCAGAACCCAAGGAGACTGCATTAGCAACCCCACTACATCTACAGTGAGATAGGATACAGAGACAAGAACATCCCAGGAAAGTTGGCCAGCCTGGCACACACAGAGTAACAAAAGAAACCCTGTCTCAAACAAGGTAGGCAGTGAAGACCACCTTAGGTGGTCCTCTGTCATCCACACATGTAACACTGTACATGTGAACCCACATTAGCACACACCACACAGGGATACAAATGTACTTCTCTCATTTTCTTAAACTTTTACAAAAAATATATTCCTCAAACAAAAACTTTGTTTTACGTAAATATATACTTACAAAAATGGACCTCCTTATGATCAAAATCAACACACTGGTGATTCTAAGAATTGTCACAGCGAAATTTTGTTGAAAGCCTTGAAGCTATATTACCTGAAAAGCCGAAGTTCCAGGTGCACCAGACATGATGGCTATCTTCCTAGGTTTCAAAAATAGTTCATTGGAAGAGGAATGGAGCTTGATTTCCATGACGACTTTCAGATGTGAGCTATAGCCTGTAAGAGAAAATTCTAGAGATGTTTTTGCTCCATATAGGAATATCCTTTCAAAAAAAAAAATTCTCTCCAAACCGGCAATTCAGTCAAATTAACAAACACGTAGGACGCCTATGCCCAAAGCATGATGACATTGAAGGTCATTTTCAACTCTGAAATGTTTATTTAATTCTGTACTTATATTTAATGCAGATTAAGCGGAGAGAAGAGCTAAGCCGTCTCTCTCTCAGACAGACACACAGAGACAGACAGACAAACAGACACACAAAGGCAGCAAGACACTCAGATACACAGAAAGGGGGGAGAGAGGGGTGGGCAAGAGCAGGCAGAAAGATACACACAGAGACAGAGTCAGAGACAGACACACACACAGAGGGAGGAAGGGAGGGAGGGAAGGACAGAGGGAGACAGGGAGGGAGGGAGGGAGGGAGGGAGGGAGGGAGAGAGAGAGAGAGAGAGAGAGAGAGAGAGAGAGAGAACTATTCAATGCAGTTTTAATACTGTTATTAAGAACCAACCAAGTGGATTCTAGATGCAGGAAAAGGCTCAAGTATATAAAGGCAGCATGACACAGGACTTATTTCTATCTGCCATTCTCTCTGCTTTGAGGTTAGTCTCCTCTATCCTTCAGTTTTCATGGTCTCCAAACGCTAATCATTTTGTGTCATTGAGGTACTCTTGCCATGAGATTCAGTCCTGTCCCTGTCTGTGCCACCACAAGCCACAGGCTTCCTTGTCCTTGAGTTGCTTAATTTTGCAGTCTTCAGAATGGTTCATCCTCCCTGTATTGTTTCACTTTCGACACGCCCCTTCCCCTTTACCTTGTATAAATACTAGCGTCTCTTTTCCTAGGGACCCAGAGTTCTTATACTTTAGGAATCCTTGAACACCCAAGTCCAAGTCCTTCTTTCTCTCCCCCAGGTCTGGTGACTGTGAGTCTTTCCTGACAAAACTGTGAATCCAGCTCAGGGCACCTTCAATGGTGTGGGCAGGGCTCACTCAGAGCCCCAGCCAGAGGGCGCCAGCACCCACCAAGCATAGTCGCTCTTGAGCACTCAAGAGTGACTTCCAGACAGTTCCTTAGTTAGCCAGAGGTCGACCTGTGAGAAAACAACCCCCTAGTTCTACGGACCCACAGTTTCTTCGCCGTCCTTTTATTTTTTTAGTATCCTTGGATGCAGATGTTTTGCTCCAAGAGCGACCTCACCCCGCTTTGAAAAAAAAAAAAAGGAAAAAGAAAAAGAAAAAAAAAAAGTCCTCAAAGGGGGATGGGGGAGATGACCCAGGAGCCTCTTCTTTGGAAAGGCATTGCCTTTCGGACAGGTTCCTGTGTCAGGTTCCCGCAAAGGGTCCAGCTCGCCTGAGATCGCAAAGGAGGGGTGTACAGCTGAGCGCCGGGTGGATGCCCAGGAGGTGGAGGTGGGTGAGGGACCCAGAAGGGCGACTGGTCAGGAGGGAGGCGACCAAAAGAGGCCAGTCAGGGGCTTTGGTTTCCCTGGGGTCTGATTGGAGGTTGGCCCGATGAGTCGGAGCTGGGGGCGCGCCCATCTCCACTGGCTTGGGCAAGAGCCGCCGGCTCGGCCCCTCCCCGGAGCCGCTTTGTCCCGGGTGACGGTGGTGGAGGTTGCGGGAGCACCAGCAGGAGGCACAGCCGGGGTGACCCCACGACCCGGAGAGCGGGAGGCGGCGCTCAGTGCGCACGGCTCCACGCCCAGGCCCGCGGGCTCCGCGCTCGCCCCGGCCGTCAGGTGAACAGGCAGAGCCGCGCCCGCAGCCTGCTGCCCCGAGGACCCCCGAGCCGCCGCCACTGTCACCGCCGCCACAGCGGCGCATCGCAGACGTCCTGCAGGTCGGTTACGTAACGGCGTAGGCCCCATCGACCCTGCCCCCTGTCCCACCAGAGCTGAACACCTGGGTGCCAGGGGACCCGGACAATGGGAATCAAGCATTGCTGGGCTTAGGGGCAGGGCTGGAGAGATCTTCTCTCCTGGCCAGTCCCCAAAGCATCCCCAGAGACAGGTTTCCCATGACTCCCTCTAGGAGGCGCTAGTCTCCAAAAGCCCCCTCCCCATCCTACTGGCCAAGGGTCCACCTTCCCAGTTGCAGCAGCAGGTGTATAGGGACTTGGAGGATCCAGAATAAGTCCAGTGTCCCCGGGATTTGGGCTTAGAGGAGTTAGGGGTGTCCAGAACGCAGCGAGTAAAGGAAAAATGAGGAGACCCCATGTCTTCCCAAGCTTTACCAAATTTATTAGGGAGGGGCAAAGGGGCTTTCGGGCACAGCGGGCTGAGAATTGTCCTGCCCGGGCTTAGCCGGCTTGGGTCATCTAAAAATAACTTCAAGTTTGAAAAGTGACATGGACAGGAGCGCGGTGTGCCGGGTTCGTCGTGCCTGTGGGGTGTTTCTCTCCAGAAGTCATCAGAGGGGACAAGGCAGTCTCAGCTACCTGATTCCTCTCGGCTGCCTCTGCATCTCGCTGGTTGCCAGGGTGCCTCGATTTGACTTGTGGTTAATGATTTATTTCCCAAGGCCTTGCTGTCTGTTCTTTCTTTCTTTCTTTCTTTCTTTCTTTCTTTCTTTCTTTCTTTCTTTCTTTCTTTCTTATCCCCGATGGATTCGACAAGACGGCATACTTTAGCACGTTATGTTTCTTATATTGGGATAGAAATGGTCAGTGGAGCGATCATTACACCCACTGCCCACACTGTCTTAAAACCTCATTTTAGCAAAAACACCTATAACAACAAACCCATCTCTTGTCTCTCTTTAATTATGTAGTCCTATCGTTTCCCACGGACGGAAATAAAAGGATGGGCAAGTGTTCTTTAGCCAGGATTTGTGTGTAGTGAAACTTTACGAAACATGAAGCATGTTTACAACACAACTTAACTTTCGAACCTTCCTTGTCCTTGATGATAGAAAATCTAAAATATAGGACAAGGGAGTGTTGTCCACCGAGCCGATCTTGCTGACCAGGGTATCACGAAGACGGACATTAGGTAGGAAGAGTCAAGAAGCATGCCAGCGTGGGCTGTGGGGCCCGGGAGTGAACACTTGGCAGGTTTTCAGTCCCCACATCGATTTCCCTTTCAGCCTTGTGAAGCTATTACATCACATATGACCGGTCATCAAGCTCAATTAGCCTGCAATGGGGGATGTGATTGGCTTTCCAATGCACTGGAAATTGAATCAGCCCTTTCCTGAGCATCTCTTACTTGAATGTGGTCCAGAGGATTTGGGGAGGAAGAAGTGTCCTCAGCAAAAGTGGCCGGATTGTAAGATCTTAGTAAATACTTAGAGGTGTGTGCCCTTCCTAACCCACCTAAGTCTTGGAGGATGCGGCTCCCTCCAGTGAGGAGCATTTAACAGGAGTGGGAACTCGAGAGCTTTCTCATTTGCAAGTACTCGTCACACCTGCATAACTGTTTGTCACTTGTCTGATATAGCTCAGGGACTTGGCATTCTTTTTTGTTCAGTCCAACTTGGACAGTGGCAGAGGTTGCACGCTCCCATTCCTTTAATTCCCGGTGTCAGTTGATGAAACAGCTATTTATGAAGCGCCTGCTGTGTGCTATGCAGGCTCTGTGCTAGGAACTAAAAGAACAAGACCCTACACTTCCCAGAGCAGAATCGGGCAGAAAATAAATGCTAGTGAATCCGCAGAGCGAGCATTTAGCTCAGAAAGGAGAGAGGTCAGTGGGAGCCAAGAGATGGGGGGGTAGAAGGACTCTAGAAGAGGCTGCCAGAGAGTACACATTTGGACTGGGTCCCAATGGGGGGCTGGCATTCTCTAGAGAAGGCACTAGGCATTTCATGTAGAAAGGACCACGTACGCACACAGAGGGTGTCAAGAGCACCTAAGTTCTGAGATGACAACTGAGGACAGTATGGTGAGTTGGGGCTTTAAATATATTCTATTGAAAGGGAGAAACCATGCGGTCTCTAATAGGGGAAATGACTTCGATATCATTTATATTTTTGCAAAAGTGACTTTGGAGGATGCTAGGGGAGTGGAGCTGTGAAGAGCTAACCCGGGTGTTAGGTCTGATTAAGGCCTGTGTACTACCTTCCAATCCTGAAGTGTGCATGAAGCGGGTGCCAGGGGGAACAGAAGCAAGATCCGTAGACAGCCTTTTCAGGGCGAATGGGTGACATTTTTTTGCCACCAGGTGAGGGCTGGTGAAGAAGGAGATGCTTTGATGTGCAGAGGCACAGTCAAGCTTTGGGTGAGGTAAGGCACTCATTAAAATGGTCGGTTTGAAAAGGACTATGAATTTTTCCTTTGAACATCAGAACAAGGCTCTTCTGTTTTCAAAGGTCGCGTCTTCATTCCTGGAACTGTCTACTACTCTAGTTTAAGTTCATTCCCAAGGCTATCAAACACTGCCTCTGGAGAAGAGGGGCAGGTGAATTCCACAGTAGGATAGCGTGTCCCTGCCTTTAACCCCCGAAGTGAACATTTTAGCTCAGTTATTTGAATACCGCTTGTGGTGGTCATTAGAATGCATGGCATTTATTCAGTGCCTGTGGTTAGCACAGTGAATCCTGCCTGCCGCTTACCTTACGTGGCCCTGTCATTAATTTCACATAATTGACAGGGAAACCAAAGCTAAAAAACAATAGGTTGTCTAGAGTGCACAGTTAATAAGAGGTACACCCAGCATTGGAGCCCAGGTCCTGGACAACATTGTCATTCATCAGTGTGGATGAATACCATTGAAATGATCCCTTCCTTAGATTGGGATACTTGTGGCTGGTGTTACAGAAGAGAACTGGACTGAGTTAGGCGTCTTAGTTTCCCCTTGGGCTCTGTGTTTGTTATACATACACAGCGAAACATTCACAATTTCCTATCACCTGTCAGGCTTGGGTTATTTTATTTTATTGTGAAAGTTATTGTTTTTAATGTACATGTATGTGTATGTTGTGTGTATGCATGCGCAATGCATGTGTATGTGCATGCATGTGTGTGTGTGTGTGTATGTGTATGTGTGTGTCTGCATGCACATACATGTTTGGGGGCAGCTGCAGAGGTCAGAAGAGGGGTTGGGGATAGAGTTACAGACATGTCTACTGGGGGTGGTAGGAAATGAACATGGGTCCTGTGGAAGAGTAGCAAGTACTTATAACTGCTGAGTTCTCTCTCCAGCCTGGGTTATTTTGAGTCTGTGTGCTATAACAGAAGAAAGGCTAGGCACTCTGTAAGTAATCTGTGTTCTGAAGTCCCAGCATCCTGTTGCAGGTTAGTCTACTAGTGTGAATGGCTCAGTATGGCATACTTAGAAGTACAGAGAAAATAGGAGTGCCTATTGCTGAGAGAGCCCAGTTAAAGGTGAGAAGCCTGCTAGGGTACCAAATTAGAGGAATCTCCCTCCCATAGCTGATGGGACGTGTTTCCTTCAGACATGTTACTTCCTGAATGTTTCTTTATTATGGAAAAAAATTGGGGCAGTCAGTAAGCATGCAGTAAGGTAGCTATGGGGATTGAAACAGGGACCAGGCACTGCTACAAGTTGGCCTCATTGAAAATACCTTAGAAATTGGGCCACAACCTTCACCCTCGGGACAACAGATGCATAGAAAGGAAAGTGTCCCTGAAGGTGCTTTACTGTTCTGTAATTGTTTGCTTAAGATTATGTGTACACATGTGCATGCATGTCCCTATGTGGAGGCTGGATGTCAACCTCGGGTGTCATCCTCAGGAATGCCAACCTCTCATTTGAGACAGGGCCTCTCATTGGCCTGGATCTCACCAATGAGGCTTGACTGCTGAGCCAGAGAGTGACAGGAATCCTCCTGCCACAGCCTCCTCAGTCCTGGGATTCTGAGTGCATGCCAGGACACTGGCGCTTACATTACAGCCTGATGCATCTCCCTAGTGCCCCTACCACCCAGTTCGTGAAGATTCACCCCTGAATCGAGTAGCATCCATCATAAGGAGATCTACTGAGAGTATAAAAACACACACCACATTAAATGCCTTCCAACACACGTGTAAAGAAGACACAGGATGACTCCCTTTTCTGTGAAACCTGCGCGTGCCTTTCCGTTTTCCTGATTCATTCTGTCTCTGCTTACAAAATGCTTTGGTCCTTACGGATTTTTTTTTTCTTGTGCTATGGATTTTCATGTGTACTGCATTATTTGAGCAACCTAGTTAGTGAATAGAAATGCCTTTTAAACTTAGCTGAAGCCATTCTGAAAAAGAATAAGGGAATTCTGGTACTTTCTAGAAGTTACAGAAGTGCTTCCAGAAGGAGTTCACATTTTTTCCGGACCCAAAATGTTCATAGCAATGTCTCCTATAATAGAGAAGGAAAAAGACTATAATTTCATGTCTGAGCTCTCTGTGCTCAACCCACTGTGAAACAATAGATAAAACGTAGAGTTTCTAAGTTATGGAGCACACGCAAAAGACATTTGAATGCTCATTGTTGGGCCAAAGAATAAATTACAAGAGTTGTGAACTAGACCACAGCTATTATTCCCTTAGTTCTTTGATGGAATAACTGCTTTGTTCTGACAGGCTTATTCTGCCATATTGTATATGTGTGGAGGCCATGAGCCATCCCATAATACCTCTCATAGAGTGGTGGGAATGGAAAAAAATATATATATATGCTTAGACTTGCCAGGAAATCCCAGGATTCCAGTCCTGGTGCACTTACTTCCCAGCTATGTGACCTTGAACTTCCCATTGACCTAGCACTTGTTGGAGCTGGCACTTGAAGATTGCTGCCCCTGTTTCAACACTTTGGTCAGATGATGCAGTTGTATGCATCATCTCTGGACCTTAGAAGACCTGGGGAATTTGTATGAATGCTACTATCTACAGATAAGCATACTCTGGGAGTTCAGGGAGATAGGCCACCTAGTGCCAGGTCTTTGAGTTGCAATTTAGGACAACAGTCTCCCAACCTCCAGAGATGTGAGGGAGACTAGATTCCACCCAGTGTGTATACTGAGAAATAAAAGGCTCTGTCCAGATGTTAAGGATAACTGTCACAGTAAGGACCTCTAAGAGTGGGGTTTTACAGAGTACCATGTCTGTGAAGTGAAGGAAGGACTCCGTGTCTAAAGGACGTTTATGTCTAGACTGGAAAGATTGCTCAGTGATTTAGTACATCAACTGCTCTTCCAGAGGACCCAGCTTCAATTTTCAGCACCAATATGGCAGCTCAAACTATCTAAACTATCTAATTCCAATTCTAAAGGATCACACACCCTCTTCTTGCTTCCACATGCACTGGATGGACATGGTGCATACATATACATGCAGGTAAAACACCCATACATACGCATAACATAGAATTGTTTTTAAAATGAAAAATAACCCAGTTATGCTGTGCAATAAGAAAACTGTATCTATTTGCTCTGCTCCCTGGTTAAACAAAAATTGTTTTCTTTCAAGATTATCTTATCTCTTGTCAATAACACGAATGGACCAGCTAAAACCAAGGTTGGTCAATCATGGAACCAGGTCTGGCTTGTGGAGAGAAAAGAGAACAGGGTCTACAAAAGAGAGGTGCCTGGAACAGGGTGTTTCAGTAGAAACAGAAGCTGAAAAATCAAAGCTGAGGTCGAATGGATAGGTACAGTACAGAGAGCAAGAGGAAGCCAGGGTTCCCATCAGGTAGGTGTGACCGGCAGGATATAAAGTCGGAACAGGGAGGCTAGGAATATCTCCCGTTGTCTAGAGAGAGCTGTCTACTCAACAGGAGAGACATATTGCCCAGGTTTTACCTTATGTATTTGTTTTTCTTTGGCATATATGCTTCCTATCAAAATTTAGAAAATACAAGAAATTTAAAGGAAAAATAAAGTGGCAGACTACATGTTTTGCCATCTAGTCTTTTCTGTTTGTATATTTTTTATAGAAAGAGGGTCATAATGCGTGAAGAACTTTGCTTCCCACATATTTGTCCAGACATTTAAAATGTCTTGTCGTGAGATGTCAATGATCTTTTTGAACACTTCTGGGTATTTGTGTGTGTGTGTGTGTGTGTGTGTGTGTGTGTGTGTGTGTGTGTGTGTGAGTGTGCGCATGCTTGTGCATGTGAGTGTACAGGTGCATAAATACAGTCATAGACACACAGGAGACAAAGGTCTGTGTTAACTATTTCGTTTAATCAGGCTCTACCTTGTTTTTTTATTCTCTCAGGAAATCCAGAGCTTACCATTTCAAAGAGGCTATTCCAGCATTCCTTCTATCTCTACCAAGTTCTCCTAGACCTGGGGTTACAAGCATGCACTGTCACACCTGGATTTCACTTGGGAGCTAGGGATCTAAACTAGGTCCACATGCTTGTGCAGTAAGGATTTTAACCCATGTCATTATCTCACTAGCCCCTGAGCACTAGTTTTGATAGGTGTAAAACATTCTTAAGTATGAATTTTGTCTTAGTTAGGGCTTTGCTGCTGTGAACAAACACCATAACCAAGTCAAGTCTTAATAAGAGCAACATTTAATTGGGGCTGGCTTAGAGGTTCAGAGGTTCAGTCCATTATCATCAAGGCAGGAACATGGCAGCATCCAGGCAGGCATAGTGCAGGAGGAGCTGAGAGGTCTACATCTTCATCTGAAAGCTGCTAGCAGAAGACTGGCTTCCAGGGAGCAAGAATGAGGATCTTAAAGCCCACACCCACAGTGACACACCTACTCCATCAGAGCCACACTTCTAATAGTGCCACTTCTGGGCCGAGCACATACAAACCGTCACAAGCTCACTATAATTCATTTACTCTTCTCCCTTTGATTAAATATACAACTTGTTTCTAAATATCCAAAAAGGCTTAGATAAAATAAAAAATAATTCTTATTTTATTATTTTAAATTCTGTGTATGTGTGTGCGTCTCTATGTAGATGAATGCAGGTGCCTTTCAAGGCCAGAGGAGAGCATCAAATGCCTTGGCGCTATTGGTGTTCTAGGCTGTTGTGAGCAGCCTGAGGTGGATTCTCATCATCTTACGGAACACCAAACTCCCAAGAGCGGCAAGCATTCTTAATGACAGAGTCATTATCTCTCTAGCTTCTTTTATGGACATCTTTGAGCACATTTATTTGTGTGTGTGTGTGTGTGTGTGTGTGTGTGTGTGTGTTGGAATACTTTTCTAAGCCCATTTTTTTTTCTTTTTTGGTTTTTCGAGACAGGGTTTCTCTGTGTAGCCCTGGCTGTCCTGGAACTCACTTTGTAGACCAGGCTGGCCTCGAACTCAGAAATCCGCCCACCTCTGCCTCCCAAGTGCTGGGATTAAAGGCGTGCACCACCATGCCCGGCTTCTAAGCACAATTCTTAATATTATCCCTAACTAATTGATACTACTTTATTTATTTGTGTGTAGATAGCATGTGTATGTATGTGCAATTACACACACACACACACACACACACACACACACACTGTACAGAAGCCAATATCAAATGCCTTCCTTAATTTCTTTCTGCCTTAGTTTTTGATACAGGGCCTTTCAGTGAACCTGTAGCTCACCAATTTTAGACTGACCAGTCAGAAAACTCAGCTCATATCCTTCTTCCCGGCACCACTGAGGTTATCTCTGCAAGCCACCATGACTTGCAAGCACTTGCTGCTCTTCAATGCGTGTGAAGTCATGAACAACTTCATAAAGCAGTGCATGACAAATTAGCTCTCCCCTTTGTTCAGCTTATAAACCCTCTTCATGTGAAGCTAAGAGCCAATTGACAAGGGTGCTTTGCAGAGACAGCCCCACTCCTGGAAATATTTGAGCCCAATAGTACAAGATAGCTAGACTTTCTCTGAGGGACTTAAGGATGATGGACAGGGACCTGATAGATGTCACATGCTTGAGTGTTTATTACTAAGACCAGTGTAGTGGACAGCATCCCTTCTGATGGTTGTTAGTAACAGCTTGCCATATGAATGCCCTGACCCGTGTGAGCATGATCTGGGTAGCTGTTGATGTAGCCCATTGGGTTTTGAAGCACCTTGAACTGTGCAGGAGACAGCATCCCTGCTTCACAGAGAACTGCCTCACAGGGTCCTTGGCCAGCAAAACTCATTTCTGAATCTTGAACCATGAACAAGGATGGGAGGTCATGTTGTGCAGTTCTGCTGTGATATATATATATATATGCATTTGTCCACCCTCTAGTAAACAGACACAATGTATTATAGTACACCATTCTAAAATACATTCTATTATAATTACCTATTTATTTTGAACAGTGGGAGCAGGCATTTCTGCCACAGAACACAAAAGGATCTCAGAGGACAGTGTGGGGGTAATAGGATTTTCCTTCTAACATGTGTGTTGTGAGGACTGAATGCAGGTCATCAGGCTTGGTGGCAAGCACTTTTACCCAGTGAGCCATCTCACTGGCCTGTGTAGAATAATCGATTTTGAATAAATATGTAGGATAAATAGATGGCTCTTTTAAAAATAACACTTAATGTTCTCTATTTAAAATTTTTAATTTGATAGCTAATCAGGTTTGCGTTTCCAAAGAGAGAGTCCCTGCATCCACTCAGTTGTCATCCTATTTTGATTAAATTGGACAATTACCAAGGTAAACAGTGACTTTGAATTATTTTCTCCCATAAAATTATCTGAAGACATACCTAATACAATTTTTTATTTGACCTATGTAACAACTAAAGCTAAGAGCCCATTAAGTATGTATTGCCAGGAAACATCAGCGTCTAATTTCAACCTTTTAAAAATTAATTTCCTTTAGGTAAGCATACCAATTTTTGGCATGCTCGAACATATATGCTATCAGACTTGATCTCAATTGTTCCCCTCTACTGATTCCCCCCCCCCACAGTTTATACTTGTCTTTGGAGTTTTGATAATTTCTCAAGAATGAAATTTCATTTGGTCCCAAGTATCATTATGTGAACTTCAGGATAGAGAGTGATAAATTCCCACCAACTAGTAGGTAGCTGAAACAAAGGTTTATTTGCCAGAGCAAAATCTCTTAGTCCCTATGAGTGAAACCAAAGCAGTAATGCATATGGATATGTTTAGTTGTTCCCGAGGTGGGCCTCTGGATGCTCAATTTATCTTGTATGACATACAAACGTTTGTAAGCATACAAGATGAGATGTGGTCAGGGAAGTCCTCAACAACTAGAATGCCCCAGGCGTGTTCACTTGAGGCCCTTTCTTTACCGATTCGGTTGTCTCCTGGTGATTTCTGCTCCACACACAGCTGTTGTTTCACAGTAAACTCCAGCATCTGACAAGGTGACATTGGGTGGGAGGGAGCGTTGGGTGGAAATGCTTGCTTGGTCAGATTTCTCAGACTCTCCTCACCTCTCAGTATCACCGCACAGGAAGAGGCTGTGGGAATTCTTGGCTGGCTCCCTTGAATGTTGGTTTCCTTGTAGCTTTGTGAGATTATCGTGGGTGAGGAGATACAACTCCTTCCTCAATGTGTTCGCAGCTGCACGGGGAGACCATTCCTGATCTTCTGGAATGCTAGCAAGGTGTTTCCAGATGCCCTGTGTACAGATCAGCCCCAGGAGGAAATGAGACTGAGTGATAACCTGGGCAGCAATCATTGGTTCTGTAAGAGTCATATGACCTTGACCCGAGTCATACCCATACATCTCCTGTTTTGTAAATATCGGCTGAGAAGATTAGCAGGGAAATCTGTGACATTAAATTTAGAATGGCTTTGGATGAGGCTTCATTTTGTACTCGTGAATGAGTGACTTGCACGGGGCAGAGGTCAGCCCACCGTGGTCCTGGAGGGAGGGTTTTGCGTGTGTCTCTCCCTGCTCCTCTACACTTCTGTTTATTAACAATAAGGAGTCCCAAGGAAACCCAATGATTAGAGAGGGAAGTGTGTATATGATTGATAGAATGACCACAGGAGCTTTGAACTTGTTGTAACTTTTCCAGTGATTCATTTCTCATGGTACCCCTGGTTTTATTCCTTAAAATGTTTCAGATTCCACCCTCAAAGTATGACTCTACATTTCCTCAAAGTTTGTGTTAATATCACTTTATATTAAGTGATAAATGCCAAACTCACCCCATGTTTATGAATTCTTATTACCATTCACTGAGCCTCTTATTTTAGCTCAACTACTTCAGTGTTTCAACTGCCACCATTGGCAGCTTCTTACAAGCCAAGATAAAGTATGAGTCTATGAGGTTATGTTATGCAAACAAAATAGGAGATAATTAATATGTTTTAATGAAGAACTGTGGATATTTTTTATGACAGTATAATTTATATGGGTATATCTTACATGAAAGAAAATCTAAAGAGGAATACAGGTTAGAAACGTTGACTGGATATGTGGAGGCCTGGAATGCACTTCCACACTGATCACATGGGCACCCCCTGACTTCATGCCCCACTGATTGTGAACCCCTTTTCTACATCTCAGAGTCGAGGTTTCACATTCTGGCCAAGTTCTCCCTTTTTTTTTCAGCGACTTCACCTCCTTCTTCCTTATTCTCACATACTCATTCCAGGGTCTCTCATGTTTAAACACTAAAAGAATGGGTTTTTTTCCCTTTCTTCTTACAAAAAAGAAAGAGGAGGAGGAGGAGGAGGAGGAGGAGGAGGAGGAGGAGGAGGAGGAGGAGGAAGAGGAATGTAATGGTTATTTGGGGTCAGTGTATGCACTTCTATCTAGCCTGAGTTTATTATCTATGTGATAAGAGATCATCTTTGAGATAATAGAATTTTTTTAGCCAGATATTTTCTTCATGCTTATTTTTTATTAATTAATTAACTTTACATCCCAATTGCAGCTTACCGTAGGTCCTCTCCTTCCAATCCTTCCCTCTCACTCCCCCACATCCTCCTTTCCTCCCTTTCTCCTCTAAAAAGCAGAGGTCTCCCCATGGATATCAACCTACCTTGGCAAATTAAGTTGCAGAGGGACTAGGACATCTTCTCCTGTTATGTCCTTACAAGGCAGCTCAGTTAGGGGAAAGGGATCCAAAGACAGGCAAGGGAGTCAGAGACAGCCTCTGCTCCTGCTGTTAGGAGCCACACTGAAAGACCAAGCTGCACAACTGTATTGTGCAGCGAGCCTCGGTCTGTCCCTTGCTCGTTCTCTCCTTGGCAGTTTGGTCCTTGTGGGCCCTTATGGGACCCAGTTAGTTGATTCTTTATGTTTCTTATTGGTGTTCTTGGCTGCTTCTAGCCAGATATCTTTTTAAAATGTATCAACCCCTCCCCTTTAAAAATCAGTTAATTCCCTTTAATAATTTCCCAAAGTACCTATACAATTATAGTTCATGTACATTCATGTGTTTGTGGGCATTCATGTTGTGGGTGTGGAGGACAGAGATTGTTGTGGGGAACAAGTTGAGATGCTTGCCAGTTTCTCTCTTGAGACCGTCTCTCACTGAACCCAGTGTCTTCGTTAGGGTTTTACTGCTGTGAAGAGACACCATGACCAAGGCAACTCTTATAAAGGACAACATTTAATTGGGTTGGGTCTAGCTTACAGGTTCAGAGGTGAGTCAGTTATCATCTAAGCAGGGAGCATAACAGGGTCCAGGCAAGGATGGTGCTGGAGACAGAGCTGAGAGTTCTAAATCTTCTTCTGAAAGGAACCAGAAGACTGACTTAGGCAGCTCAAAGCTCACTCCCAAAGGACATACTTCCTCCAACAAAGCCACACCTACTCCAACAAGGCCACACCTCCTAGTAGTGCCACTCCCTGGGCCAAGCATATTCAAACTTCACAGCCAGAGTTCACCTGTTCAGCTAACCCAGCTCCGAGGTTGCAGGACACACCATTTTTCCTGGCTTTGATTGGATGCTAAGGTTCTTTGAACTCAGGTCCTTATGGTTGTATGGTGAGGTCTTTCCCTACTGAGCTATCTCTCTGACCTTCTTTCGTACTTTCATGGGGCCTTTGATGAGAGCTTCTGGTGGAACCCAGGGCTCTGCATAATCCAAGCAGGCAGATTTTTTTTTTCCCTCTTCACTCTCAGACTGCTAAGATATTTAAAAGCAATGTGCTAATCCTATCATGAGGTTCCTCTCCCTGCACGCGGTAAGGTTCCTATCAGTCATGTCTTTTGTCAATCACGGCAAAATAAATGCTGCCAAATATGTACATTCCTTTCCCTAATTGCAAATTGACTTTTTATGGCTACTTATTAGCAAACCCCAGGAGACCAATAGAAATCATTGAGACATAACTGTTATAGAGACCAGATATTATTTCTTCAACTTCCTATTGTAACAACTAACAAACCACCAAACTATCTATAAATAAATCAAAAGTTCTTGTAGTGCTGGGCATGGTGGTACACGCCTTTAATCCCAGCACTCTGGAGGCAGAGGCAGGTGGATTTCTGAGTTTGAGGCCAGCCTGGTCTACAGAGTGAGTTCCAGGACAGCCAGGGCTACACAGAGAAACCCTGTCTCGAAAAACCAAAAAAAAAAAAAAAGTTTTTGTAGTCAATAACAAAGAAGCAACTGTACAAAACTTGCTGATAGAGAGTGTTATATGGAAGTGTCAGGCCTAATGACAATGGGAATGAGGTCATTTTACTGATGAGAGCCACTCTGTGGTTGTGAGAGAGTTCAACTGACAGTCCTCCATCTCTATCCTTAGGACCATATTCTTCCATCAGTTTCATCTCTTCTAGAGTCCCTCCATCCCTGAATCCTCAAAGGAACCATCATTCTTTATTAAAGCTGTACTTACTGTGGTGCATACGTGCTCTAATACATGTATGCCTGAGCTAGTCACATCACATGTGTTCATTTGTTTTACTCCTACTACTGGGTGCAAAATATTGAGGTAGTTACTGGGATGTGAAAACCAACAGGACTAAATCACTGTCTACAGTTAAAGTAGAGTCCCGGAGATGCCCTGCTTCTTGTACATTTGCCTGTACCTACCCCTGGACGCTAAGTACCTGAAACTGAAGAAAGTACCTGCTCATTCATCCTTGTGACGGCTGCAGCACATGTCAGAAAGAGCTTTCGGGCCTTTCATGGGCTAATGGGGAGATGAACTGACTAACATACCCGTTTTTAAATAACTCAGAAGCACAGCGCCAAGGCTGTCAACACGTTCAGATGTCTTTGTTCTCTTCTCATAATTGTTAAGTATAAAAATAAGTTGAGGCTGGGGAGATAGATGAACAGTTAAGTTCACTTTCTGTTCTAGCAGAAGACCTTGAGTTGGGTTTCCAGAACCTACACAGGCTGACTCATAACTGCTGTTAACTCCAGCTCCAGGATTTTTAACACCTTTGACCTCTGAGGACACCTGAACACACATGTGCACACCACACACACACACACACACACACACACACACAAACACACACACACACACACACACACACAATTTTTAAAAAAGCTGTACAATTCAAGTTTGCCTATCTTGCCTCGTTTGTATCAATAAACCTGTTCTTTCTAGAATGTACCTTATACCTCACTGATGGTCCAAAACAAAAACCCCATGTATGTATGATTAACAGCAGTGACAGAATTTCAAAGCAGATGAACCATAGGATCCTATGTCTCTAATTCAATGGCTTTGAAATGTCCCTGTCCTCGAATGCATTGAAAGCTTGTTCTGTTTGATGGAGCTTGGATGAAAGCAACTGACCAGGAAAAGTTGTCTATGTGCATTTACAGAGCAGCCGCTAAGTATCAGGCCCCGGATCCAGGACTTCCCACACTTTCTGCATGCAGGTCTCCTTCTGTTTCTGTTCTAAGATTGTTTAGATGAAGACACCAAACTTCAGGGAGTTTGAACAACCCAGTTTGGTTTCTCAGGAGGTGAATGTAGGACTCAACAGTGGTGTCTTTGTCTCCACAGCCCAGTGGGACACGCAGTTATTCATGGAGTTTGGAATAGAACTTTAGTCCAGTTGGTTTCATGCCTAACTTGTTGTTTTATGCTAACTGTAAGCTAGGACCAGCATGCTCTGGGTTGCCTAATATACTTCCTACAGAAAATATAGTCACATGGTTTTGATGTTTGCTTGACGCTGTTGTTATTTTAGCAGTTGTAGACTGGCAAGAATGTACGCTAGTCTTTTTATTAAAAGGCTGTGTGAATTGATATGTTGTTAGAGAAGAGCTGTGGGCTTGTGTGGAGAGTCCATGGGATTCAAGAAGTATCTCAAGTCCGGATCCTCTGAGCTGCACTTTTCAGTATCCAAGCAGACTAAGGACAGAAGGTGATAGATTGAAAAGTGCCATTAATCATCTGAGTATTAAATGTCAGGGATTTGAGTGGAATTGTTTTTACTATACCACCTGCATTTGGCTAGAACACTTAGTTGGATTTGGCGACTTCAGAGAAATTATATGACCTTGGTATTATGTCTGCACATATTTAAATATTACTATAATAAAACCATTAGACTAAAATTGAAAATGGAAGCAGCACAGGTTTTCCGTAAAAGTTAATATGTTAATTTTTCAAATTTGAGCATAATGAATTACTCAGCACACACACCTGCTGCATCCCTTCAAAAGAACTAAAATCCTCGGCACCCACCAGGGTCTGACCCACCCATAAGTTCTGGCCCACCCACCAAAGTCTGATCCACCCACCAGGGTCAAGCCCACCCACCAATGTCTGATACCACCCACCAGGGTCTAGTCTACCACCAAGGTCATACCCACCCACCAGGGTCAAGCCCACTCGCCGAAGTCTGGTCTCATCTACTAGGGTCTAGCCCTACCCACCAGGGCCTGGACCCACCCACCAAGGTCTGGCTTCTCCCACCAGGGTCAAGACCACCGATCAAGGTCTGATACCGCCCACCAGGGTCTGGTCCCACCACCAGGGTCTGGTCCACCTACCAAGGTCTGGTCCCACCTACTAGGGTCTAGCCCTACCCACCAGGGCCTAGCCCCACCCACCACAGTATGACCCACCCACCAAGGTCTGGCTCCGCCCATCCACCTCAAGTCTTTCTCAAAGGGTAAGGTATGGATGTTTCCCTATTACAGGGGAATCTTAAGGTCTGGCCCTGTGTGGGCACCTGATTACAGCAGTTCTCTAACACATCTCTCATTGCTGGGGTGCCTTAAGACCAGTGCTCCTCAACCCGTCAGGTGCAATGACCTTTCAATTCAGTTCCTCATGTTGTGGTGACCCCAACCATAAAATTCTTTCATTGCTACTTCATAACTATAATTTTGCTGCTATTAGGGATCGTATTATAAGTATCTGATATGGAGGATATCTACTCTGCAATCCCTATGAAAATATTGTTTGGGGCCTACTGGTTGAGAACCAATGCTTTAGACCCTGCACCATTCCTTATCGCATTCGGATAATCCACACACGGGCAATGCCACGGGTGGCATAGAATCATTTTCTCACTCGCGCTGTAAAGCTGTGTGAATGTGGGCTAGGAATCCATGCAAGCCCTACTTGAGCAGGGAAAGTACTGGCTGTATTGGAATGTAAAAAACTTCCGATTGCTAAGCTCTCAGAGCCTGCCTCCGAAGACTGCATTAGTTGCTCTTCTGAGGAAAGCAAGCCACTCTTACGTGTAGAAAGACAGATGGAGCCGGTACCTGGCAGTCCGTTTTCAGCTCTCTGGTATTGCTTAGGTCTTGTCCTCAGAACACTGAGCAGAAGACAGTGGGTGCTAATGAAGGAGATGAAAGGCTAATTTTAAAGTACTTGGGCATGGCATAGGACTCATGTTCATGAGTCGTTGAGAGCTGTCAAAGAGAAGGTGGGTTAAAAGCAATGCCGAGGGAATTAGAGAAATGAATTTTTACTCAGTGAGTAAAAGCAAGCGCTTGCTGTGTAAGTCTGGGGACCTGAGGATGAGCCTAGCATCCCGGTATAAACTGGGCATGATCGGTGCAAGCATGAGTAATCTTAGCATTGTGGGGGTGAGGAGGGGATTGGGTGGGGGTAGATGGGGTGGAGGGATGGAGAGAAAGAATGGGGTGGGTGGGGGAAGGGGGTGGTTGAAGGGTGGGAGGATGGAGTGGAAGGGTGGGGTGGGTGGGGGATGGGGTTAGATGGGGATGGAGGGGAGGGGAAAGGGTGGGGGTGATAGTGGTAGAGTTGGAGAATGAGGTGGGTTTCAAGAAAGGAATGTTACAAGAGAGGAATGGATACAGTGTTGGGGCCATGGATAAAGTGTTGGGAGGTGAATACAATATAGCAGAATGGGGCGTTGGATACAGTTGTGGGTGGGGGCACACTCCGAACAGTGCCAAGCTGTAAAAACAGTGGAAGTTTGTGGAGTCCTATCAGATAAGCCATATTTTCTGCACTTATCTGGTGAAGTCTTGAGTAGAAGGATCTGTCCGTCCTGCCATCCTTAGAGAGGCGTCCTTCCAAAGGGTCATAGATTAAAAATAACTGAGAGACAAGAGTGACCAGATCCCACTGTGAAAGGCTATCATGAGCATATCAAGAAGTTTGATAAGCTTGTGTTTCCAGCTCTTTCTTGCTCAGGATGCACTGCAGAATACCTCTAGCGTTAGAGACAACAGAGGTAAGAGCTCCCATAACCCTTTCCAAAAGGTAGCTCTCAACTAAAAACGCACATGAAGGGGCTGGGAAGATGGCTCCGCCTCTAAGAGAAAGAACATGTTGCTTCTACAGAGAACCCACAGTTAGTACCCAATGCCCACACCAGGATGCTCCCAATTGCCAGGAACTCCAGCTCCAGGGGATCTTCTGGCTTCCGTGGGCACTGCATCCACCCAGTACACACTCACATGGACACAATTAAAATCAATACATCTTCAAAATAAGAATTAGACAGTGGCCATCATAGCAATGTGCTGAAAAGACTAGAACATTCAGGGGGAGCAGAGCTGACAGAAAACTTTAATGACCTAACTAAGAAGCCATGGGCAGTAGATGGAGGGCCAGCCTTTCCTGGGAAATTCCAGCCAGTCTGAAGATCCCCAACTCTACCCACAATCATGTGTAATTCCAGTTCCAGGGGGTCAGTCCAAGACCCTTTTCTGTTCTCTATGGCTACTACATGCACACGGTGCACGAGAAATACATGCAGGCAAAATGTTCATACACATAAAATAAAGGGAAAAAATCAAATGAAACACATTCCAATGTATATTTGTAAGAGCTTAACCATTACTGCAAGTGCCTCTACAAATTCTCAAAATGTCCAACAATTTCTGAAAGAGCTTCCTGACTTGTAAGAGAAAGAAGTGAGCATTAAAGCAAGGCAGCTAATGTTCACACAATGGAAAGTACCCTTGATTTTACCCTCTAAGAACGAAGTGGAGTATCCTATTCATGCTGCCATCGCTGTCAGATCAGAAGCTATGCAGGGTGCCAGCCATGACAGGGAGAAGGGAGAGCGTTCGACATATGGGATAGGATGTAAAAAAGTCAATAGAAGGATTCCCTTTGCCAAGAGTTGTAAATAACAACACGTGTGCAGACAGGAGGATCCAGATAGCCTTGCCAGAGAGAAGATGCTCTGCTGGTTGGCGGTACCCATGGTGGGCAAGGTGCCCTGGAGCCTCTTATTAAGCTTTGACTGTACTTTTCTCTATTTTGGAAAGGTGGCATGGTGGGATAAGAGAGTGGTTAAGGAAGCAGAGAACCCCGTTAGAAAGCTAACAACCTCAGGGTGCATTCTGGTTTAAGATAGGCAGCAAATGGCTGCAGAGATGGCTCAGCAGTTAGGTGCACTGACTGCTCTACAGGTCCTGAGTTCCATTCCCAGCACCCACATGGTGGCTCACAACCATCTGTGATGGGATCCGATGCCATCTTCTTCTGGTGTGCTCCTTTCTTCTGTCATGGCTGGCACCCTGCAAAGCTTCTGCCAGTATATGCACGTACATGACATAAATAAAGAAGTCTTTTGATAGGCAGGCAGAACATAGAATTTAAGACCTAGTTCTTAATCTTGAACAGTTATCAGAGAATGTAAGTAGATAAACACACATATACAAGTTGTTAGCATTGAATCTTAAATGTCCCCGGCGACTATATGTTGACAACTTGGTCACTAGCCTGTGCTGTTGTTGGAAGGTGGGGTCTGTTAGATATCCCTGGAGTAATGTCCTCCTACTCTGCTGCCCAGGGGCCACGAGATACAGAGTTTTGTTCCTTGATATTTGACCTTTCTACAGGCCCAGAGGGATGCCCAGTATGACGGCTGAAACTGTTATCAGTGATAAACCTTTCTTTTTTTTTTTAAGTTGTTCTGTATCAGGCATTTTGTCACCCTGACTGTAACCTAACACTGACGATTGAAAGAATGATGAGGGTCTGCCAGGCTTTGGGTTAAATTCTTGACCAGGCTTGTCTTATTTGAATCTCTCAATAGTCTTCATTTAGAGGTGGAAACTGAGGCTTGGTGATTTGCCTAAAATTGCAAAATAAAACCACAGCAAGAGGATCCAGCCATAGATTCTAGTGCCAGCTATAACCCTTTGTGCATCTCCTGTTGGACAGGCTACGGGGCCTGGGACATGGAAATTTGAGTGGTTGAAATCAGACAAACCCACACTCTTAAACATTTGAGCCACCTTTGCAGCCCTAATTATAATTATTTTGACTAAAGGACCTAGGCTCCATTTTCTCAAAACCTCTTTGTCCTGCCCTTCCCCCCCCCCCCCAATTTTTCTTTCCACTCCTCTCCCTCCCCAAGGTAGAGGGTGAAAGCTGACAGGATCAATTTTACTTCTGTTACCATGGCAACCACTGCAGGCTCTGCTGCTCACTTTTGAAGAGTCTCCCGTCTGTGAGATGTTGTCCCGCACATAATTACTTGCCGTGTCCCAAGGCTTCAGGCTCTAAGTTTACTCCCAGGATCATAGGATTCCTATCTGTCTCCAAGTGTCTCCCGTAGCGGCACGGGCGTTCATCACCCTAGAGCCACTCACCATTTCCACCTCCCTGGACTTTGATTGGGTCTTAGGAAAAAGAAAATGTGGCCAGAAATGGCAAATCTTCAACTATATTATGCAATCCCTCTTTGGAACTGCTCATTTATAAGTAACAGCTTTAAGATTTTTAAAGTTCTACCAGAAATTAATCTATGGAATTTTAAGGTTCTTACATGTTACTAAAGACTGTGTTTGGCATCTCCTGCCTTCCCTGCACAATTAACCTACCCAACTGCCTGCTCTATCCAGTATTCTCCTTGCCCTCTGGCTTCCAGCGAGGTTTGGTGGATGGGAAGAGTTGGTAGGTTAGGAAAGCAAGAGATTGAGGTAGGGCTGGCTCCCCTGAGATCCTAACTGTGCTGCTACCAAGAGCTGACTGGAGGGAGCCCTGAGCAGAAGACAGGAGCAGTCCCAAGAGCCCAGAATTTCCCTCGGATCTCCAGGTCCCCACCTCTTCAGCTGTCAGGCTAGAGTCCCTTTGTAAGTTCTTTTGACAGTATCCACTTGTAACGTGTCATTATGTTTTCCTTGGCCTGTATGTCTATTCTACTGGGGCAAGTGCAGCCATTATTCCTTGCTTTTGTTTGATAGTTCTATGGTCCATTATAGGTTGGTTAGTCCCATCTGGCTTCAAGGACGTCAACTGGTGAGGTGTAGTCATAGTAATAATACTGGCACATGGGATGCTGAAGCAGGAGGATGGAACATTTAAAGCCAGCCCAGGAAACATATAAATACCTTGTGTCAAAACACTCAAAACAATAATGAGGAAGAAAAAAACATATCCCCATCCTTTCATTAAAAATAAATTTCCTCTAAGGCAGTGGTTCCCAGTCTTCCTAATGCTGAAACCCTTTAATAAAGTTCTTCATGACCTCCAGTCATAAAACTATTCTTGTTGCTACTTCATAACTGTAATTTTGCTACTGTTATGATGGGGTCGCAAGCCACAGGTTGAGAAGGACTGCTGAGAGCGGGAGGAATAGTCTTTCCCTAGGGGAAAAAACACCAATCGGTTATCCAATACCAAATGGTCAGACCTGAAAACATGCATGCAGATAACATTACACAGATGGAGCACGTTGGGTTTAAGGAACGTATATGTCTGTACACATACATTTGTGCATGTAATGATGATTAATTTTTAAAAAGACAATGAATTTGGAAGAGAGGGAGGAAAGGTATATGGGAGTGTTTGTAGGGAGAAAGGAGGAGGAAATGATGTAATTATAGTATAATTCTAAAATATAAAAAAAGGAAAATACTTTATACCTAAAGTAATTACTATGTATACCTTACATCTTTGAATAGTGATATAGGAAATAAGGTAATGAGTGTAATATAGTAATTGAAATAACATGAACCTGAGACATTTATCAGATTGTTCTGACTAATCATTAAAAAATAGTAACAAACTTTTAAAGGAATATGGATGACTATGCTTGGGATATTATCACACATATGTATATACTATACCGATAAAGAAAATTATAGTTATATATTTAGAGATGAATGTATATTATATGTGGTGATATATATGTATATGTCTACATCTCTCTATATATATTGTAATATGTCTCTCTCTCTATCTATCTATCTATCTATCTATCTATATATATATATATATATATTACAACAATTAAAGAAAACAAGGTAACAAAGTCTTGAGCCATAAGCTTAAGAAAGAGAAAGGCCATAAGTACATGGGAGAGTGGAAAGGAGGAAAAGGAACTGGGAAA
This sequence comes from Mus minutoides, assembly GCA_902729485.2. Taxonomy (NCBI): domain Eukaryota; kingdom Metazoa; phylum Chordata; class Mammalia; order Rodentia; family Muridae; genus Mus; species Mus minutoides. The sequence continues at coordinate 226,786 of LR750025.1, forward strand.
ATCAAACAATTATAATTACACAATTATAATTTGAAATTTAAAAGTTTGAGGAAAAGAGGACATAAAGTTGTAAGAGAGACATGAAGGAGACCCCAGAGGAGTGAGAGGAAAGTAGAAGAGAGTGGATATGATAGAAATATATGTATGACATTCACAAAGGATAAATAAAACACCATTTAAAACTGGCAATTTGCCCCCTAAAAGACGGCGTTTCCCTAACTCTATTGAAGTTATCTTACTCGAAACACAGTTTCTTGATGAGGGTATTCAGGTAGGCTTGTGGAAATGGGGTCCAAATCTCCTTTGTGCTTATTCCATCAGGTCCTGAGTAGATAATGGCCTCCTCTTTCCCTTCTCATGATGTCCATGTAGAAGATCATAGATATCTGTCACTCTTCTGGGAGACCATGTACGAAGACACTATTGCCAACAAGAAGATAAAGCCTGCCGGGTGTGGTGGCGCACGCCTTTAATCCCAGCACTCGGGAGGCAGAGGCAGGCAGATTTCTGAGTTCGAGGCCAGCCAGAACTAGAGCGCGAGTTCCAGGACAGCCAGGGCTACGCAGGGCTACGCAGAGCTACGCAGAGAAACTCTGTCTCGAAAAAACCCAAAAAATAATAAATAAAAAAAGAAGATAAAACCTATCACTGCACCCAGGGAGATAATAGATGTGGGGCCCCTCCTAGGGGGAAGTAAAGGGGGTAGGAGAAATGACCCGCATCCCGCCAGGCTCCGGGGCTCTGGGCGGGCCAACTTCGGGGTCTGAGGCTCTCTCTATGTAGCCTGGGTACGCATCTGGCTGTGGGAAGCCGTGGAATCCTGTCTGCAGGGGTAGAGAGGGACTCAGACATGGCTGATACCACCATATATCTCGGAAGAGCTGAGAACAAAGTAAGGGCCCCAGGGGCGACTCAGTCAGCCCCTGGGCCAAAGGAAGAAGGGGGCAGGGGGAGAAGACACTGGGTGGTTCCTAAATGGGTGAGAGTCTTTGGTCCGACCTGGAAGCTGGAAAAGCTGAGAGGCCTTCCTGCGGGAGATTAGACAGGGCTCTTTAGGGGAAGGCCTATTCCATTGTTCTAGCACATTGGGTCTTCATGAGCAGGTCCACAGTTTTAGAGCTTTATTGTAGAAAGAGAGAGAGAGAGAGAGAGAGAGAGAGAGAGAGAGAGAGAGAGAGAGAGAGAGAGAGAGAGAGAGAGAGAGAGAGAGAGAGAGAGAGAGAGAGAAGAGGAGAGAGGAGAGAGGAGGGAAGCGAGAAGCTGGCCATGGCCACGTGGAGGGAGGGGGAGGAGAGCAAGAGATGAGAATAAAGTAGGTAAGAGCTTAAGAGAGAGAAGAGGGGCCAAGCAGCCCCTTTTATAGCGGGCTGGGCTACTTTGCTGTCGCAGGGTAACTGTGGGGAGGAGTGTACCTGGCTATTGCCAGGTTAACTTTGGGGTGGAGTCTAGCCAGAATACCAGGAGCTTGGGACATTGACTGCGTGACGGATAATCAGGATTATGGAGTTGGGGACTGGTGGTGTCCGGCACCTGTGTCTGGGAATGTGGCTCCCTTGTAGAGTTTTCTACTGGGTCTCTGGAGTCCCTTGACCAGAACACAGACTGCCTTTTGCAGTCCCTCGAATAGAGACAACTGGCTTGGTTTGTGTGTTTCATAAATATTCCTAAGATGCTGTGCTGTTGGGGAATTGATTAAATTATGGTCCAGTATGAGCTGAAGAGAAGAACAGGGGCCCCAGGAGGCATCCGGACAGGAGACATAGATGATGAATGCCTTTGAAAACTGTGAGCTAAAACTTATGCGCCTGACTTTTTCAGGACTGATCCCAGCTGGTATCAAGAATAGCATGAGGTTCACACGGCTCTGCAGGTGTGAAAATTCTGCAACTGAATTAAATAGATTCCATTATATTTCAGAAGGAGTTCTAATGGGTTTCTAGAGAGCGATGCTTAGGAACATTTCGTCTCCCCTTTGTGTCTCAGAATTCCAGCACAGCTTGTGGGTACTAATATTATACTTCAATCTATCCACAAGATGGGAAAAATGAACAAAAAGTCTTGTCCCCCCCGCCAGAATATCTAGACATTAAAGTATCAAAAGGACAATTAAAAGGATCCCACTTAGAAGGCTGGTCTGAAAGTGAAGGCTAACTATAAAGTCATTAGTATGTATATATGGATGTTCATGCAGTGAACTGACTTCCCACATATTGTTAGAGAATTTAAATGTAATTTAAATTTGACTCAAGAGCTGAAACGATTCTTTTAAAGCACTACAAAAATTTGTATTGGCTTCTAGTCTTTAAAAAAAATCTTAAATGGATTTACTTAACCTTATCAACTTAAAAGTAGCTATCAGAATTTTTTTCTTTTTTTTTTTTTTACTGTTCATTAAAGCAACATTACATTCCTTATTTTTCATTAATATTCAAATGGAAGTTGCTATCTTTTGGTTCCTGTAAACTAACAGGTTGCCTGTAACTCAGTTATTTGTTTTTAAATCAAAATTGAACTTGAAGTTGGAGTTGCTGATTTATCAATCACTTCTATCTGTTCCTTATTAACCCCATCAAAGAACCGAGGCATGGTTTTTCTTATCAACTGCAAGAGGCTTTATATTACTGTCCTACAATTTTATCAAATAAAAAAATAAATTTAGACTTAATATTGTTGACTATGCACCAGTAAATTACCCCCACCCACATTCATGTAAACAGCCCTCCCTACTTAGATTCAATGGATCTAAATAAATAAAAAAATAAATAAATAAGTAAATGCAAAAAAAAAAAACCAACCAAAAACCACAAATAAATATATGAAAGCAGTTGGAGGTTGGGAAGACAGCTTAATGGGATGAAAATCATCAAACTCCATCACATGCATGCATGGAAAAGTAAAAGAAGTTTTAAACCGTAAAACACGCACTGCTCGGGTTGCTTTTGTCTTCCCTGCTTATTTCTCTACTTTTGTAGATTATTCCTTTTGTACTAAAAATTCTTCCTTATTTAGTTTGAATAGGACAGAGGTACGGGCAGGTTGTATTCCAAGTTAAAATTCTGTTTGTTTATTTGCTGTTGTTCCGTTTTGTTTTGCACTTGAGACAGAGGTGCTTTAATTCTTTCTAGCCGGGAGCTGGCCTCAGCCTCAGGTCCTAGTTTGGAATGACTTTGAACTCCTTCCTAATCCTCCTGCCTTACCTCAGAGTTCCTGTCCCAAAGACGTCCTGTCACTGGTTTTAAATTTGGTTTTGTGAGAAGCTGCCTGCTGTGCCAGGAGGGCAGCCTTTTTTTGTTTGTTTTATTCTTGTTTTGTCTTGGCTCAGAGACAGGGTCTCCTACTACTCGGGGCTAACCTGGAACTTGCTCTGTAGCCAAAGTTAGACTCAAAATCCTGGCAGTCCCTCTACCTCAGCCTCTCAAGTGCCAGGATTACAGGTGTCAGCTGTCACACACAGATCAAATGCAAGATTTAAACCCAGAAAAAAGCTTTTGTTAGATGCTATAAGGTCCCCTTCTTAACAGGCTTCAAACCTAAAGATAACACTCTCTCTCTCTCTCTCTCTCTCTCTCTCTCTCTCTCTCTCTCTCTCCCTCTCTCCCTCATATATATACATATATTTTCTTCCTATCATGCAAAGAGAAAATTACAAAGCAAAAGGGTAACATCTTTACACTAAGTGCAGAGTATTGTTTTCTGGAGTCGTCTCTTGACATCTATTAGATGGAGTGTACCTGCTAAGGGGGCTGGCTTACTAAACATTGCTAAGACCAAGACCTAAGAAGACCCAAGCTAGGTTCCCCTGCTTTAACCACAACTGTCCAAAGAGCCTTGGTCCTTGTGTTCACTGAAAGTTTTTCTGCTTTGTGTTTTACACTCTTAGTACTGTATTCCACATTCTGTTGCTGCTTTCAGAATTTGAAGGCAGTTGGAATCTCAGCGCGCGCGCGCGCACACGCGCGCACACACACACACACACACACACACACACACACCCCATTCTCATGGGACAGATGACCCATAATTAGAGGGTCAAACTTTCCAGATTCAGTGATTTGGAAATTTGAATCTCCTGCAAAGGGATAAGTCCATGACCATAACAACATCCAACACAATGGATGTTCTTAATTCCCCCCCCCTCCTGGATTTCATTGCAGCACAGAAAGCTCTATTAGGGATGAATGCGGAGGGGTTTGAGTGATGGTTCTGCCTGCAGATAGTAAAGGGAGAGAGGATTTATTTGCCTATGCATACAACCTGCTTGTATTCTGTGGCTGCTACCTTCAACTTCCCTGTTAAGCAGGTTTCTTTGTTGGTGGCTAATATTTAGAGCAAGATTGCATACAGTTGTCATCTTGGATCTTTTTGATGAATGCAATAGGTGCTTTTTTTTTTGAAAACCCTGTATGATTATTACATTCACATGTGAGCAAAGAAATTAAATGGAGATGAGTCTTCTATCTTCCAGCTTTTTCTCCCCTGCATGACTGTGAGTTCAGTTCAATCGTGATAACACTCATGGCCCCTCACTTTGTAATATTTAAATAAACTTCATTTCGGTGTTATTGCTGCCGTGGGAGACTGGCTTTTATTCTTTATTATTATTATTTCAATTTTTCTTTCTTCTCAACATCTCTCCTTGCCAAGAAGCTCTAACAGGACTCACATCAAATCTTCCGAGTGTGGTTCTCGTTTCTCGTTAGGATGATTGATACAGGCAGCCTGCAGGGGCAGTTGCTGGGCTGCAGAACATGTTCCTGTATTTAAGAGCTGTATGTGAAAAAACAAAACAAAACAAAACAAAACAAACAAAACCCCCGCTTTTTCCCTGTCACTGCCTCGCTGATGATAAGCCTCAGAATAATAATAAATATCGATCATTATCATATTATTTGTGGACCTTCAAGACACTGTCACCTGGATGCCTTGTAAGTTAACCAACCAACGTGTCGTGTTTCTATATTTTGCTGACAGGGAAACCTCAGCTCAGCTTGGAGCAAAGGATTGTCCTGTAGGGATTTCCTGTTGTTGTTTTTTTTTTTTTAATTTTTTAAAATTTTGTTTTGTTTTGCTTTTAATTGACTCTTGAAACTGTGTGTTTTCTGCTCCTAAGGAAGGTTTGGACATCTTCATTTCTCCCACAGGATGCTTTACGGTTTTAATATTGGTGTCTCTCTTCCAGATCCACTGGTGGAAATGCATGCCTCCCAAATGTCAAACAACAAAAGACTAGCTAAATAAATTATGACAGACCTAAACACTGAGGCTAGGTGGCTATTAAAATTAATGTCATTTTTTTTCTAGTATGATGGTACACACCTATAATCCTAGCACTTTGGCGGTGAGGCAGGAGGATTCAAAGCTCAAGTACATCCAAGTCTATAGAGTGAATTTGGGGTTTACCTGAGCTAAGACATAAAATCCTGTCTCAGAGGAAAAAAAAACAACAACAACACAAAAACTTAAGAAACACAAAACCAGAGAAGTTATTTGGCCAGCTTTGTTAGTATAGTCCTGTATTCCAAGAACATGATCCTAATTTTTAGAAAATTTTTGTACACATACAAACATACAAACACACACACACATACACACACACACACACACACACACACACACACACACACACGAGTGGATTGCAAGATAGCTCAATGTATAAAGTGCTTGCCACAGAAGTGTGAGATGCTCTTGGCTGCATCCTCAGCATGTATATCAAAAGCCTGAGGCAGCAGCATGCACTCTCAGTCTGAGAGCCAAGGAATGGAGACAAGATGCTCTCAGGGGCTCACTGGTTAGCTATTTGGCTAGCTTCAGCCTAGGGAGGGAGGGAGGGAGAGAGGGNCCTTCCCTTTCCTCCTCTCTCCTCCCCTTTCCCTCCCCTTTCCTCCTATCCCCTCCCCTTTCCCTCCCTCCTTTCCTCTCCTCCCCACCCCCACCCGCCCGTTTCTGTGGATGCCAGAGATCAACTTTGTGGAGTGCTCAGTTCTCTCTGTCACTGTTTACTTGAGTTTTGGAGACTGAACTCATACCCTCACATCTGCATGGCAAGAACCCCCCACCTACCAAATCATCTTGCTGACCTAACACAGATTTTCCATAAGGAATAAGGACATGTTTGTATTAGGAGAACAGCTATTTTTATATGATTTGGTCAGCTAGTTCTACATGATTTGGTCAGTTTGAAGCTGCAAGACAATAGCAGATTCCCGGAGTGGGATGAGCACATGCGCAGTGGAGAGACAAGTTATGGAGTGCATATTCCCAGGGAGGACAGCACAGGTGCAATATGGAAAGGAGAATATGGTTAGATAAAAGTCAAAGAAAGGTTTAGTCAAAGGAAATCAGGCTTTCTCACAAACTCCATGTTAGCTTTTATTGTGTCCTTGGATGGATTCACCTGTTGGGCGTGGAGGATGAGCTAGGTCTTCCGCACCTTTTGTATGAAGTACCAGGGTCAGCTCTGCAGAATGCAACTAGGGCACCAAACCTGCTGTAAACTCTTAGGCTCACACTGATTGGGACCTGAAGCTCTCTCCTTTCTGATCAGCCACTCAAAAGGAAATGGAGCAAACAGTGCGGCTGGGCAGGGGGTTGCACCTAGGGTATGAGGGCGGGACCTCGAGGAAAATTGACAAGAACAGAAGAGGAGAAAAACTGAACGTCCAGTCTGCCTTCTCCAGCAAGAGAGCATTGGGTAGGAAGTGGGAGAGGTTAGCTGAGGGATGTACATGGCTGTTTATCTTTTAATAAAGGACAGATGGAACAGGAGAAGGTGAGACTCTCCTAACAATCTGGAAGGAGGCAGAGGAAGGTTTTTTGCTCTCGGGTTACAAGAATAACCGGAGCTGAACCATGCTTTGCCTTCTCCAGCAAATCAAGTGAGTCACTTAATGGGATGGAAGGAGAAATCGGGGTGATTAGGGTTCCTTTGTTCAAAGCTCTGTCTTCTGAAGTCTTTCTCCAGTCAACCAGTGGAGGTTGTTCACCAAAGGACCTTGTCTCTTGAAGTCTTTATTCAAAGTAAGGCACTTAAAATAAAGTCTCACGGAGATTCGCATGAACAGCTTAGACGGAAGTGCAAGCTATTCCCGTACATGGAAAGGAGTCGTGAAGGGGGCTTACCACTGGCTTTATTGAAGTTGATTTGTTCAGCTATGAATCTTACTTTTCCTTGGAAAAAGAATAATTGAATGAGGCTCAGAATTCATCTGACAAAGTTTGGGAACCTGTTTGCGATTAAGAAGGCCTGACAGGTTCCTGAATTCTAACAAGATTTTAGTCTTCCTATATATCTTTAATAAAAGTCGTAATATTTTGATATTCTTAGCAAATATTTTTTGTTGTGAAAATAGTACTCTAGTGGGATTAAAAATAACAACTCCACATTATTATGTGAAAAACATCTGGAATAACAATATAACAAATATGAGTTCTCAAGCTCTGAGATTTTCTTCATATTGATGTTTAGATATTTTCCTTTGAATTAAAAATATTCATTTTTACATTTAAAACTATAGAACTGGACTATAGAATACTTTAAGCCTAAAAAGTATTTTATATTTCTATTTAAAATAAGCATTTTTTTTCTCTAACTACAGAAAGTGTGGCATATCTGAAAACTTTAAAATACAAAATTAATAGTATTATATTTTTGTTTGTCATAGATATAGAGATTTTATGATGAGACTCATTACCAATTACTTAATTTTTAAAATTATATTACATTTTATTCATTCATTTTAAGTGTGTGTGTGTTTGCGGGGGCGGGGGGAGGGGGGAATTGGTCTGCCTGTGTGCCACAGCACGGAACTGGATGTTTGAGGACAACTTGTAGGGGGTGGCTTTCCTCTCCATCATTTGAGTATCAGGAATCAAACTCAGGTCATCTGGCTCAGCAGAAAATGCCTTTACTCGCTGAGCCATATCACCCACCCAAGTTACTGGGGTTTTTTTTGTTTGTTTTTGTTTTTGTTTTTTTTTTTTACTTCTGTCTCAGATTTCATATATAATGCAGCGTTGCCATCAAATGTTGTTTACTGTCTCAGGGTTTTACCCCTGTGAGCAGATACCATGACCAAGGCAATTCTTATATAAAGGACAACATTTAATTGGGGCTGGCTCACAGGTTCAGAGGCTCAGTCCATTATCATGAAGGCAGGAACATGGCAGTATCCAGGCAGGCATGGTTCAGGAGGAGCTGAGAGTTCTACATCTTCATCTGAAGGCTCTTAGCAGAATACTGGCTTCCAGGCAGCTAGGATAAGGGTCTTAAAACCCACATCCACAGTGACACACCTACTCCAACAAGGCCACACCTTCTAATAGCGCCACTCCCTGGGCAGAGCATATACAAACCATCACACTTAACCAAACTCCCACCAGGGTTTCTGTAACTGAAATGGACATTACAAACAACCGCATCCCATGTTATATCAAGCTCAAAAGAGGCAAAAAGCACACAAATAGTATCTCACCAAACCTCATGAGGGCAGAGCTAAGCCCATGGTAGCTACTTTCTCTTCTTTACCCCTGAGAGGATACACTGCTGGTTTGGAAGAGAAGGGGGCTTAATATAGGAACTCAGCAGCCCTGTTAGAACTGCCCAGAGGCTGACTGAGAGCCACTGTTCCCACCTTCTGGGTCACTATCCATTGGAATTTAAGTGGAAGGGGTTTAAATTCATAAAAATAGATACAAAGGAAAAAAAAGCAGACATGTAGGAATACTGACCAAGTCCATGGAACCATATGCAACTGTTAATGCGGCAAGTACTTTTAGCTATGTGAAGATGATTGTAAGAGGTCAGGAAACAAGGTTGAGAGGATCTCTCTGGAAAGCTTCATTGGAGTTACTGGGAGGGACATTTGCATTCTATAGACTGGCTCAGATGATACTGATTTTCAAAATATGGGCCTGGTTTACAGTTCTTTACAGATGTAATCCAAAGGAGGAGAAGGAATATAACTGGCATGTGTATGTGTTTCTCTCTGTGTGTTCACACATGCATGCATGTTGCCGTTGTGCCTGAGCTGTTCTCTGTCAGAGTTAACGAAATGAAGATTCAAGGGATAATGAGATCCACCAGTTTTGATCTGCTTTATCCTCCAGGCATAGGAAAGTCAATTCTGGTTTTATACTTTATTATTTTCAGTCTCAGCCTTCCAGTCTGTCATTAGCCTGATAGAAGTACTTAACTAGATGGAATGAGGATCATATTAATACTGGTCTCATGGACCATTGTGAGAAGTTTAAAAAATGAGTTCATGTGTGGGCAAGGGAGATGGCTCAGTCAGCAAAGAGCTTGCTTTGCAAGCACAACTGTCTGAGTTTGGGATCCTAGCTCTCACAGAAAAAGGCAAGAATGGAGGGATATATATGTATCCCCCCCCACTTGGGGGCAAATGGGGTGACAGGTGGAGCCCTAATGCCCATTGGCCAGCCATCCTTCCTGAATCAACAGCCTTCAGAGTCGCTAAGAGATCCTGTTTAAAAAAAAAATTAGAGAGCAACTTAAAGAGACATTCAATTTGACCTCTGGCCTGTTGGGAGTGTATGTGCGTACCCTACATACAGATCATTTAGAACAACGCCTGGATCTCAGGAGATACTTGTGGTCTTAATGAGTGCTTCTTCTAGTCAATTTAATTTGGGGTGCCCAGAACTGGGGTCCACTCTTAAGCAAGAGTTTTAAGAATTCTGCTTGACTCCCACACACACATCTGTCTTTGCCTCTTCAGGGATGAGGGGAGACGCCTACTTCATTGGAATGAGGAGCCTGGGGCAGCAGGCATCCATCCCTGAAGATGGGGGACTTTTCTTCCTCTGCTGCATAGACAAAGACTGGGCTGTCACTCAGTGTTTTGCTGAAGAGGCCTTCCAAGCACTCACCGACTTCAGTGATCTCCCCAACTCGTTGTTTGCCTGCAATGTTCACCAGTCTGTGTTTGAAGAAGAGGAGAGCAAGGTAAGACACACATTCTGAAGTGTGTGTGTGTGTGTGTGTGTGTGTGTGTGTGTGTGTGGGTGACTAGTGTCTCTTTTCTCATTTGATGTGAATCTTTTGGAAGTTTTTAGATGTGTTCACTTTATTCTGCTTTGGGCATTGATTATCAGGATCAGGAAAAGCCTGGCCAGTATCAGGTAGCCACTGACTATTTATGGATGTGCCTGACTATTTATGGATGAGGTGGAATGGAACCCAGTCATCACTGGCTTGTAGGTCTAGCTTACAGAAGAAGTGGTATTCAGGATCTGGACTATAAGAGGCACTCCTTGAGCTATCTGAGAAGCAGATGTTGAAAACTCCTACAAGTTTTCGTTCTTCTCATTCTGCCAAAATGTTACCCCCACCCTATCTTCAATGTGATGACTATTCTGGGATGGTCAGAGGAGAGCTAGCTGGCCATCTAAGGTTTTTTCTGCTCACGTGTACCTTGGTAGTGGTTATTATGTGTGATACTGCTCACCAACAATGGTACTTTGATATGATTGTGAAACAAGGTTGAGTTTGAATAAGCACGTTCTGGTTGCTCATTTTAAGAAGCCAACTTGTGTTAGTCAAAATGTTCCTGGAAATCACAGTAAATATTCCATCTGGGGATCCCGTCTTGAGCTTATTTCAGATTGCAGATCTTTTAAATGGGATACCTAGATGGGTACAACCTTTTTGCATAGATGTAGATGCTGACTTATAAACATTTACTGCTACATCATGCTGTGGTCGTTGCTGTTTTCTAAGGGAAAGTAGTTTTTTTTTTTTTTTCTAAACTAAAGCATGTGGCTTTGTATGAGATGTGAACACTTTCTGATTTGCCATTTTGTAAAGGTTGCCTCTTTCAATTTCTAAAGTCCAAACATTGTTGACTGATCACAACTAATTGGAAATTTGGTTTCTGAGTTGTATTGATTTTTTTTTGGTGATTGTTCTTAATGAGCATTGTTTGTGTATGGGGGATATCATTTCAACCCATTTAAAGACACCATATAGTAATATTGCTTTGGTCTTGAACAACTGAAACTGTGGGCTGAAAATAGCTTGAAGTGCAATGAATTATCTGTGATTAGAAGCTTCAGACCCATGATTAACAGGCTATTTAAAGCAAGAAAGTAGTACATGCCATGAAGAAATAGGGATTTTGTTCTTGGATTAGAAAGCAGATTATAAAACAGATTATCATTTATTCAGGGTGCGTTATTTGCTCTGAAATTTACTTGCCATGAACTAGAAAATAAGGCTCTCCATTTTCTTGTGCCTTCCATTTATCCAAGCGTCACAGTGAAGAGGACTCTCCTTGGAGGCTTAGTGGAAGCGTCTATTCTTTCATGATTAAATACTAGCAGTCAGTTGAAACAATAGGTACCTAGGAAGGTACTGATATTTTTAGAAGTGCAATTGTGTCCTGGAGATATGTGAACAAATTCACCCCTGGGACAGGGAACTGATGACATATCAAAGTAACAATTCTGTCTTGGTGAACTAAGTGGGTTTATGAGACTTACTTAAAGGCGTGTGGATAAGGGGTAAATGACAGGGGTCAAAATGACCCAAAGGCAGCTGCACTGAAAGTTACGTCAGCATGGGTGCAGCTCAGGAAAGCCAGAACCCTAGAGCACACTTCATGACTGTAGGAAGCTTGATAAGTAGGAGAGTGTCTCAGCTCCTCAGTAGTCCTCCATACTCACATACCCTTGGGAAGGGAGTGGCTTTCTGCAAACAATGAGTTTTAGGGATTTCCTGGGAAGTCTGAGTTGTTTATTTCCTGAGTCTTGATTGCTTCCTCTTAGAATTCTCTGAGTCTTAATGAGCTTCTTTTTAGAACTTCCTGGGTCTTAACAGTCTTCCCTCCAGGAAGGGATGTGCTGGAGAAAACAGGTGCACATGTGCAGTTCAAGACTGGCTGATCAGCTGGGCTTAAATTTTGAACCCTGAAGAATAAAAGGCCTAGGGGGCGGGCATTTCTGGGAAGACTGGCCCATATATGTGTGGATCTTCTGAGTTGTGCTTGAAAAATGGGTTGCAAAATATTTTCAATTAGTTTATCTCAAAGTTGTTGTGTAACATTATGAGATAGAATTGAGTCTTGAAATAATTTGATAATACAATTGATAAATATGATACGGTAAGATGAAACCAATATCGCATGGTTGAGATACTGATTTATAGCCAAGGAGGTGAACTTTTAAAAATTAATGTTATGTATATGTTTGTGTATGTGGAAGTCAGAGGACAGTTTACAGGAGTTGATTCTCTTCTTCATTCATGTGGTCCTCAGTTATTGAACTCAGGTTGTCATGCTTGGGGGCAAGTGCCTTTCTCTGCTGAATCATCTCTCTCATTCATTTTACAATTGTCTAGTAACTAAATCATCATATTTGGTAACCCAGACAGGAAATCGTCTTTTACCTTGGATCCATCTGACATTCATCAACTATAGAAAGTTGCTAGGATATTAAATAATTTGATATAGATTAGATTATATTATTTAGTCAAATATTCATGTACATACACATATTATACACAATGTGCATATCTATATAAAATACATGCTATAGATGTATGTAATGTAGTATGTGCAGTCTTATGACACATAAACAGTATCCCCCATGACTTGGCTAGTATTTGCATAGTAAATGTCCCTCTGAAGAACATGTATTAAAGGCTTACTCTCTAGAGTGGTGATGTAGAGGGTGTAATTCCAGCTCCAATGACTTTAATACTCTCTTTTGGCACATATGTAGATGATCAGCCTCATATACATACATAAAACGACTATTTTAATTCAAAAAGATAACTGAAACACCAGATGACCATGTTAACCTTTAAGAGGAAAAGCATACCAACAACTCTTTAGGTAATTGGGAGATTTCCTTTCAAGTACATAGTGGTCCCCAGGTCTGTTGTAGACCAACCATGAGGTTAATGACTCTGCCCTGCCATGATGTGTTGCGCCATCACAGGCTCAAAGGATTATGGGTTGTGCAACTTGTAAACCCAAACTACCCTTTTGTCTCTTTGCAAGTTGCTTGCTGATGTTTGTTGTGCAGTAACAGGAAACTAACATGGTCATCTGGTGTTTCAATTATCTTTTTGAATTAAAATAATCGTTTTTATGTATGTATATGAGCCCGATTATCTACATATGTGCCAAAAGAGAGTATTAAAGTCATTGGAGCTGGAATTACAGGCATTCAGGAGCCACTGAGCCACCCAACATAGGTGCTGGAAACTGAACTCAAGTCTGCTGGAAGAATAGTACATGCTCTTCGTCTCTCTAGATGCCCTGACCAGCTTTTCCATGATCTTACTCAAGATATTTATACCTTATTCTACAAGAATATTATTTCCACAGGGTCCAGATTTCATAGATCTGAGCCACAAACTTTGATCATGGACACCTTTTCCAAAGGATGGAGCATTTGGATATTCTGTTAGAGTAGGTGGGGGTGCGGGGGGGGTCATTTTAGACTGAAAGAAAAGAAACAGAAAGAATTATTGGTCCTCTGTGTTTACCTATGAGTAAGGCTGCTGGAGGTGGTTGTTTTTTAATGGTTTGGGGAAGTCATGTTTTGTAACCTGGGATTTTAGCAGAGAGATGGTGCTCATTTCTCTGGTTCATGTGTGTAGGTGGTAATGGACCTGATAATCATGACCGCATGGCTGGGTATTTTCCTTTGGTCATAGTCTGCTTTCGAATCATGGTATTTGGATATTGATGTCTTTGATTTTAGCTTGTTGTTACAATTATTGTAACGTATTCATTTTAAGTTTCTTGGCTGGATAAAAACTTCAGACTTCTGCTTCCTTTTATAAGTAGTCTTTCAACAGTATCTTCTCCATAATTTCCATGTATCTGAGATGCCTTTCTTAGGGCTCTATCTTTTGCAAAGCAAGTCAGGAAATACTGAATTGGCTTGCTCATATTATAGATGGTGGCATCAGGCACGATGCAGTCATGTCTGTTTCTGCTGAAGTATTCTCCTATGCACATTTCTGCCATCCTTTTAACATTCTCTGCTTTATCACCTGATGCACATTTTTTGAACAGCATTATGAGGGCTTTGGCATTCGCTCCGATTTTCAGTCAGGCAGAATTCAGGAATCTCGTGTTTTGATTTGATGCTTTGGCTATGAGTGAGCCCGGCCTTCAGCATGGCTTGTTGTGGGCCAGATGGTTGTGTACTGTTTATATAACACAAAGGATAACCAGAGCTGGAGAAAACTGGCACCCGAAACCAACAAATGCAGATTGCTGTTTGCATAATACAGCCTGAAGTATAAATATTTTTTTATGTGAAACTCATTTAGAACTGAACTCTTCAAAACATCCAGTACCCAAAAGTTACTGGGGTTCATTTCCCTCTAGTGTGTCTGGTCCTTGTTGGCCTTTCTAGATCCTACTGGGCTGTGGAGTCTTGCATGAGAGGACCTTTAATGGAAAAGAACGGCTATAAAATATTTATCTAAAGTCAACTGAGTAAGGAGAAGGCATCAAGGGGACTTTATTATGGCCTTTAAAGCATATACATCTATTTAATTTAGTAATTATAATGATAATAACAACAGTGTTTATATCAGCCATGTTCTGAGATGCCAGGTGATTTTACAAGTGTTTTATAAACACTGAACCTCCCAGGTTAGGCTCTTTCTGCCTGCCTATCTCCTAAGCAGGTGGCACGACTCTATAGCTTTGAACTTGCTGAGCTGTTTGGTTTAGTACATAGGCAGAACTGACTTGTGTCGTTTCTAGACCAATCATTTAACTCTTGATGTTGTACTTTGATAAACATATTCTGTACACAGCCGGGGAACCTAGCATTGTGTTATCCAATGTCTGCTTAAGCCATTTGGATGTCAGAGTGTGGATAATAACAGAGAAAGAAGGATTTTTGCCAACCTATAATGAACAAAAAAATACAGTTAGACCAAACAAACACAATTAGGCTGTTGACAGGCTACTGGGACTAGAGGGTTTGTTGTAGAATAAATGAATCTATGTAGGTTGATAGTATCATTATCCTCATTATCAGACAAAAACCACCTAGATGCAGTTCACTGTGACTTCACAGCTACCAGTGACTGAGTCTGGATGCAGCCTGCCACCTGCTAGAGTCCACGCACTAATGTTTACTAAGTAATACTGCCTCCCGGCATGGTATGGTAGTTAGCTCTGGGTACAATGATGAATAAGATAACACATAAACTGCTTGAATTCACAGCCTACCTGGAGAGATCAATTCAAGACAAGCTAACAAGCAGCAAGTAGTAGTGACTGTGATGGTGCCAGATCCAGAGAATATCCTATAGACTTTCTACCATGTTCATTATCTCATGCAATTTTTAAAATAAGAAGCATTTTTATTTCTACCAGTTATTATTTCTAGCCTCCATGGGCATGAGCTTAGAGGCATAGCTCCACATGTTTTCATTTTAAAAACATTTTTATTTTTGATAGTGTTTGCATGTGTTTGTGCGAGGGTCAGAAGAGGGAGCCAGATCCCCTGGAACTGGAGCTACAGGCAGTTGTGAGCACCCTGTGCATATAGGGGATGCTGGGAACGGAACTTGGGGTCATACAGGAACAGTGTGGGTTACTAACCATTGAACAATCTCTCCAGTCCTATGTCTCTTCATTTTTTGTGCTTCTTAGGAATAGACCATCTCAATGCACTCTAGGAAGCAGAGGGATCCTAATACTGAAAGTGTTCATTCACCTTGAATGCTATGATTCGGTCCCTTCTTTTTGAGCAAATGGTGGTCCAGACTGATACAGGAGACATGATGAAGATATACTAATGAACCATCCAAGATTCGATCTGATTTGTTGCTATCTTCACTTCTACAGGTTGGATTGGCTTCCACATTAGTTAGGAGGGCAGCATGGGAACGTAATACCTTGTGTAGAGGTGCACTCTATCGCCCCATGCCTACAGTTCTAGGCTAAGGAAAAATCTCTAAAACCCAAGGGTTTTCACAGCTCATTTTGAAACCCAGCTTCATTTGACCCAGTTCCATTTAAATCTGAGCAGAACAGAGGTGACTCTCTTTCCATGTGAATATTCATGCTTTTCTCTGCAGCAGCCTTCTTGTTTATAATTACAAGGAGGTCGCCATTACATAACAGGTAGCACTGTATTAAATATCTATGTCCTCGAATTTGAATACCAAACATGTCAAGACCCAAAGACTTCAGACAGTAGATTGAAGACAAATCAATCAGGCTGGAAAGGTGGCTCAGTGGCTAAGAGCTCTTGATGCTCTTGTAGAGGGCAGTGGTTCATTTCCCAGCATCCACATGGGTACCTTCTAATGTGCCAAGAGTGCAAAGGTCCTAAGGCACTAAGGAAATCCAGAATGTTAAACATGCAGGGTTGCTTTTTCAAGGAAAAAGATATATAACTTGTTTTCTGCCAGGAAGACCAGGACTGAAGGTTGTGCTAGCAGTTAGAGTCTGGAGAGGTGAACTCAGTAGAGTTTGCTGTAACAGGTCCAGGCCCTGAATCTGTAGGTTTCAGCTGGGGCTTTGGGTCTTATGGAGCTTGGAACTACAGGAGCAAACCTAGAACCTGGGGCTTTAGAGACTGATAGATGCTTGGTGAGAGGGTAATGGCCTGATGACAGGACCGTGGAGGTTATGTTTGTTGGAAATGAAGGGTATGTTGAAGGCAGCATGAGGTCCTGGACATGGATACTACCTATGTTGGTGACCTTAAGCCAGATTCTAATCTGTAGTGAGTCTCCTCCTTAGAGTAAGTACATTTTTCTTCTGACTCTGGCCTTGACTGAATCTTCCTCATGCTGTTGCCAGCCTTTCTTTGTAAAAAGCTCCTGACTGACAGTCTAGTATGGATCCACAGGAGATCCTTTAAGGTCCAAAAGTAGATAGCTATTGCTTCATGCCATTTATATTATATCACAAATTATTAATATAATATTATAAATTATATTATTTTGTAAAACACTTGGATAAGTCACTAACATATCATTCTCATTTTCATTTTCATACAGAAGTCTTCAAAAGCAGATGAAATTTGAGTTCTTAATTTTTTTGTATATTCAGCCACTCCCCTTTTGCTGATACACTCGGGTGTTTATCCAGTGTTAAACTGAACATGCAGTTAAAATAGTGACCAAAGACACAGCTACATTCTCCAGCATTCACTGACCATTTAGAGATACAGGAAAGACTTGAAAAAGGTCTCTTGATCCGCGCCCCGCCCCGACCAGCAGGAAGGAGACACAGACCAACCAAACGGGTTCCGTCTCAAGTTAGTTTACTCAGTCCTTGATGCATGCAGTTACAGCTTAAGCGTAATGGTGAAAAATCCTCCCGAACCCCACCGGAAGCAACCAATTAAACCCTATCCTGGCCACTCACAGAATGCCACGTAGCTCCTGCTCATACGCCAGGAATTCTCGGGCTTTTAGCATCATATTCTCGGGCTTAGGATCATGTCACTGTCACACAGCCTAATGCCATATTAGGAGTTATTTATGCCAGCAAGGCTGATAAGGCCGAGGCAGTCAGCGACATCTTTAAGGCGCGGCCGCTAGGCTCCCTACAGTCTCTTACTCTTCAAGTCCAGTTTGGGGCTCCCTATGCCTTCTTGTCTCTAAATGCTACCTTAGCTATATTGGCATGGGATCTTCAAATGAATGATGTGGGACAGAACTCAGGCCATTTACCAGCAAGCCAAGACTCAAGCCAAATGCAAGGGCGCAAACATACTTATAAGTGTTTGAAATTTCTACATAAGTCTGACTCATTAAGGCCTTCTGAGTAAAACCTTGGAGGATCTTGAACACGTGGGCTTGCAAAAATCCCTCCAGGAGAGGACCAGTATGTGCATAGGCATCAGTGGAAGGATCTAGAAAACCTGTAATGGAGAGGACTTAAGGCTGGTAGAAAAACTCACACAAAGCACCCCTGGAAAATAGAAATAGTATGAACTATAGAGGCTGGAGTTGAGATTAGCAGTCAGGTGTCATCTTCAAATAATGAGGCAAATGAGGGACAAACTCCTCAATGAGGGACAAACTCCTTGGAGTACATTCAAGAGACTCTTAAGGACTTTCACTCTTTTGCCTTGCATTTATTTTCTTAGTGGGTAAGAGTGACATTTATTTACAGTGGTTTGTTTATTTTCAAAGCCATTTAAACTTTGCTAGGACAGAGGGTGTTATTGTCCTCAGCACGAAGTCCTGTTTTCTTTAACCTCTGGATGGTGCTTGGGAATCTAATGAGTCCCTGCTAATCACTCAGAGGACACCTGCCAGATGAGAGGCCCAGTGTGGGGCAGATTTGAAAGCTAGTGCAAGACCTTCCCTGCAACCTTAACCTTTATTGAAGAGACTAGAATATTCCTGAGTCATATTTAGTATCTTGCTTCTCTGTGGTACTGGGCGACCCCCATGAACCCAAGAGACTAGCAATCTACTTATAGATTGTGATGACGTTAAAATATGGAGCCATTATCTCCAGACTACTGACGTGTTTTGCTTATTTGTTTGTGCATTTGTTAAAATGACAGTACTTCCTGTATTCTTCATGTTTTTTTTTTTTAAATATAAGATCTACCTCGAGGCCCACTCTGTCATTCATTAAAGGGTACCTATATGGGTGACATAGTTGAGAGTATATTTCCTAGGGTGAGGAATGGGACTTGGTAAAGGTGGACCCTGTCCTCTAGGCTATGAGCCTGCCACCCCAAGCCAAGGACAAGATGGGCTAGTGGGTGGACAGCATACTTTATTTCATTTTCTACTTTTTCTGAGATCAAGATATTCTGAGAAGTACACAAGAGACACAGAATGGATGAATTATTCATCAGCCAGTTTTTGAGAGATCCACCGATTTGAAGATGAATTCTTGAGTTACCTCATCAAAGAGAACTGGTTTTGTTCTGTGTTGGTGATGCAGCCAGGGGGAGAGTGAGCTTCTTTGCTGTTATTTTTCTTGCTCTCAGGAGATGAAGATAGTTGAGCTTCTCCATGCCCTTCTTGGGTTTCTTCTCTCTGGTCTCCATTTTCTTGCTCCAGACCCCATCTAGAGATTATCAAAGCAAGTCAGGAACTTTAACTAAGAGCTATAATTCTCTGCTAAGGAGGCTGAAGCAGGAAGATTGCCATGAGTTCAAGACCAGCTTAGGATATATAGTAAAACCCTGTCTCAATATTCCTCCCCCCAACAAATAAATAGAATGAACAAACCTGCACCAGGGCAGCCCTCATGCAGGCCTGATATTCAGTTCAATGGTTAGAATGGTTATGATATAAATGGGCTTGAATGTCAAGCCTACTGCTATCATGTGATCTGTGAGGGTGTGCATTCCCTGCACATGTGTGTGTGTGTGTATATACATACATATACACACATATATACATATATATAGTTTACTTTATCTGTGTATATATATATATATATATATATATATATATATATATATATATATATATATATATATATTTGGATGGGGTCAGAACAGTACTATGTAGGGGACCGGGCAGATGGTTCAGTGGAAAAAGTGCTTTCTGTGCAAATATGAGAACCTGAGTTCAGAGCCCCATCATCCACATAAAGCTGGTTGAGGCAGCTCATGCCTATAACCCCGGAACACAAGGTGAGAGATAAGAGATTGAAGGCTACGGGATGGGGAAGCAAGAGGAAGGGAATCCAAGCCTTGCTGAATCTGAGCTCCTAGTGAGTGATCCTGCCTTGAGTAAGAAAGGGGAAAGCAAGCGATTGAAGAAGATGCCTGTTTCTGACCTTTGACCTCCAGTGTAACCTCTGCCACCCATTCATGGGCTTGCAGTGTGACTGGGGTGAGATGGATGGAGCAGAGAGCACAGCAATAGACTCCTTGATCAAGGTTGGCATCCTTGCCCATTCTTTGTTCCCCCCAACCACACAACTCTGTGGCCCTCTGTCTCTGGTTTAAACAAGGACAGAATTTTCTAAGAACTTAGCAGACAGTCCATGGCTGTGGGAGCTGGAAGGAAGACCAATAGGCCCTTTGCAGTGTCTCTGTAAAGTAGAGTATCTATAGGAGAGCCACAGGCTTTAAGAACATTCACTATGAGCCATTGCATCTGGAAACTGTTTCCACATCTGTGGCAGAGCACACATGTCCGTTCTTCCCCCTATAAAGATCATGTCATGTTTTCTAGAGATCATTTCTTTTACTTTATCAGTGTGAATGCTTTATCTGCCTGCATGTCTGCAAACCATGTGCATGCCTGTTGACTTTGCTAGATTTTGGGTTGAGAGCGACCACGTGGGTCCTGGAAACCTATGTGGGTCCACCGGAAGAGCAACAGTGCCCTTAGCTATGAGCTGTCTCTCTCTAGCCGAAATGTGATGTTTTCTTACAAGAACTAAGTGTCGAGAGGTCCTTGTTCACCCCATAGAACTGGTATTTTTCTCACTGCAAGGATTATGTAACTCACATTTTTTTTCCCTCCCTGCCCCGGCTTCCAGGAAGTTCAAATTAGGAATTAATAGTCACAGCGATGCCATTTATTACGATGGCTTCTGGGATTCTACCTCTCTTGGTTTCTCTTGCTTAGCCTAATTAAATGCACCTCTAATGTGAAATATTTAAAAAGTAGATTCATCACACACTTCAATCATATTTGTTCATATGGATATTTCCAAGCTCATCTTGCAACATGCAGGACGGCTGACTAATGTCATTAGTCATAGATTTTTAAGGTGGTTTAAGTGCCACTCTGAACAGAGAGAAAAATGACCTGAGCTATCAGGTGGCTTTTTTTTTTTTAAGAGTAAAAGACAAATACACTTTCTTTTGCTGTAACTCCTTTAGAGGAACAACTCATTGCATCTTTGTAGAAAAAAAAGAAAAAAAATGTATCTTTTTACCAGCCTCAGCAGTGGCATCTTCTACACCTGCACGCTTACGAGGGTTATGATTTTAGCACAGTGCCTCTCAAATCATGTGACTTGTGCCTTGAGTGTGGCTCAAATCGAATGAGTGTTGTATTAGTGGTTTGTGAAAAACTTAACATGGGTAAGCCACTGGGAGGATATGCAGTATTCAAGTTTACCTTCTCAACATCTCTGTTAACCTTGAACCCTAAAAGTCTCGAGTGAAAAGATCCCATGGAAAGGGGCTGCAGGTTCAGTGTGGCGATTTGCCTCGATTCTTTACTTCACTGGCAGCATATTTTTGTCCTGTTAAAAATTAGTCTCCCACGGGGAGGGGGGAGTGGGGCTGAGGAGATGGCTCAGTGGGTAAGAGTGTTTGTGGAACAGGTGTGAGGATAAGAGTTTGAATCCCCAGCCACAGTGTCAAACTTGAGTGTGGCCAGGTACTTATAGCCCCAGGGCTATGGGGCAAGGTCTTTGAGGCTGGGCATTCTTGAGATTTACTGGATATCTCTAGAGATTTTGTCTCATAGAAATAAGGTATAGAGTAAGAACAGGATACCCTATATTCTCCTTTGGCCTGCATACCTATATACATATATGTTCCTGTAATATACACACAAACACACTCATAAGTTCATGTGCGCACACACACACACACACACACACACACACACACACACATTAGCACCGTGTGGCTGATTTCCAGGCTTCACAGGGGTTATGTGTTGGAAAGGAAGTTTGGCTCCTCAAATAGCTATTTTAAATATTTAAGGAACATGCATTTAAGATATCCATGTCAGATAGCCAGTAGCTAACTGGAAGCATTAAACCCACTACTTTCAGAATCTGGCATGTGATTCCAAGGTTATCAGCACTGTTCTGCCCAGCCTCTTGTTGACAACTAGACTCTCAGTGTGGTAAAGGTTGGCTTTCACTGCTACCATCTGGGTTGGCCCTAAGCGAGTACTCACTGTCCTAGCCTGCTTCGCTGTGGCTGTGATCAAACTGTATGGTTTGGATGAAAATGGTCCCCATAGGCCCATAGGGAGTGGCACTATTAGGACCTGTGGCCTTGATGGAGTAGGCGTGGCTTTGTTGGAGGAAGTATGTCACTAGGGAGTGGGCTGTGATGTCTCAGAAGCTTAAACCAGGACTAATGGTTCACAGTCTCTTCCTGCTGCCTGCCAATCCAGCTCCCTCTCTAGCACCACGTCTGCCCGCATGGCATCATGCTTCTCCCCATGACCATAGAGGACTAAACATCTGAACTGTATGCCAACCCCAGTTAAATGCTCTCCATAGAAGAGTTGCCATGGTCATGGGGTCCTCTTCACAGCAATATAATTCTAAGACACTGACCAAACCAGCATGGGCAGGATAGAGTTTATCCCATGTTATAGCTTACTGTGGATCATTGAAGGGAGATAGGGCAGACCAAGGCAGGGACCGGGAAGCAAGAGCTGATGGAGAGGCTATTGGGAAACTGTTTACTATTTCCCCCAGTGGCTTGCTCGGTTTGCTTTCTTATACCATCCAGGACCTTCTGCCCAGGGGTGCCACCATCAGCACTGGGCTGAGCACTCCCCACAGACATGCCGACAA
Source organism: Mus minutoides (assembly GCA_902729485.2). Lineage (NCBI taxonomy): Eukaryota > Metazoa > Chordata > Mammalia > Rodentia > Muridae > Mus > Mus minutoides. The sequence continues at coordinate 249,270 of LR750025.1, forward strand.
GTCAGTCTGATGGAAGCATTTTATCAATGGAGGTCCGCTCATTTGAGATGACCCTAGTTGTGTCGAGTTGTCTAACTAACCACCACACTCACCCGTTCTCTCACACTCCTTTTAAGGGTGTATTTCCCTTGGCATCTCTAGGACCAAGAGCCCATTCTTTGTGGTATGTTGAGTGGAGTTAAGCTTTGGTGAATAGGGTAGAGATCGGAATGTGCAGAAATAAGAAAATTATTTGGAGTTAAAGCTGATGACTTGAGCAGGTGGCCAGCTTAGGCAAAATCATTTTTCTTAAAACCAGAACAAAACAAAACACAAAATTTGTGCAAACATTATAATGAGTATCAGCTCTGGAATACCAGAAATTGTTTTCCTTTGAAGTCTGGGCAGAGACTTTTGGGAATTTCAGAAATGCACAAGTAAAGCATTGCAGAGACAAGGTCACCTTCCTGAAGAAGAAACAGCTGTGCAGGAAAAGCCTAGAGTATTACATCAGATGTGGGGGGTTTGTAAAAATAATTGTTATACCTTGCTGTTAAGCCTGGACTTTCCAGACTAATTTCTTGCTGGACCGAACAAGCCCAAAGAACAAATTGGTGGCCTCTGTGGCCTCAGGGTGTTCCTGAGACCGAGCACCTTCTACAATAGTCCAGAATCTTCTAACCATCCAAGGGTCTTGGCTGATCAAGACTTTGCTTTTAACCAACTGACACTTCTTGGAGAGGTGAGAGCAAATATCTATTCATACCAGATAGGGTACTGGGCAACAGATCAAAGGGATGATCCCAACCACATCTGCCATCAGAAGATGGAAAGATTTCCCATGCTCATGGATTGGCAGGATTAATATAGTCAAAATGGCTATCCTGCTGAAAACAATCTACAGATTCAATGCAACCCCCATCAAAATTCCAACTCAATTCCTCCTCGAGGTAGAAAGGGCAATTTGCATCAATAAGATAAAGAGGCGACCAACAGATTGAGAAAGGATGTTTATCAATCCTAAATCCAATAGGGGACTAATATCCAATATATACAAAGAACTCAAGAAGCTGGACTTCAGAAAATCAAATAATCCCATTAAAAAATGGGGTACAGCTGGGCAGTGGTGGCGTATGCCTTTAATCCCACCACTTGGCAGGCAGAGGCAGGCAGATTTCTGAGTTCTAGGCAAGCCTGGTCTACAAAGGGAGTTCTGGGACAGCCAGGGCTATACAGAAACCCTGTCTCGAAAAACCAAACCAAACCAAAACAAAACAAAACAAAACAAAACAAAAAAACCAACAAGAGATGGGGGAGGTACAGAGCTAAACAAAGAATTCTCAACTGAGGAATTCCGAATGGCTGAGAAGCACCTGAAAAAATGTTCAACATCCTTAAACATCAGTGAAATGCAAATCAAAACAACCCTGAGATTCCACCTCATACCAGTCAGAATGGCTAAGATCAAAAAATTCAGGTGACAGCAGATGCTGGCAAGGATGTGGAGAAAGAGGAACACTCCTCCATTGCTGGTGGGATTTTAAGCTGGAACAACCACTCTGGAAATCAGTCTGGTGGTTCCTCAGAAAATTGGACATAGTACTACCAGACAATCCAGCAATATCTCTCCTGGGCATATACCCAGAAGATGTTCCAACTTGTAATAAGGACACATGCTCCACTATGTTCATAGCAGCCTTATTTATAATAGCCAGAAGCTGGAAAGAACCCAGACGTCCCTCAACAGAGGAATGGATACAGAAAATGTGATACATTTACACAATGGAGTACTACTCAGCCATTAAAAACAATGAATTCATGAAATTCTTAGGCAAATGGATGAATCTGGAGGACGTTATCCTGAGTGAGGTAACCCAATCACAAAAGAACACACATGATATGCACTCACTGATAAGTGGATATTAGTCCAGAAACTTAGAATACTCTAGATAAAATTTGCAAAACACATGAAACTCAAGAAGAAGGAAGATCAAAATGTGGATACTTCATTCCTTCTTAGAATGGGGAACAAAATACCCATGGAAGGAGTTACAGAGACAAAGTTCGCAGCTGAGACAGAAGGAAGGACCATCCAGAGACTGACTGCCCCACCTGGGGATCCATCCCATAAACAACCACCAAATCCAGACACTATTGCATATGCCAGCAAGATTTTGCTAGAAGGACCCTGATATAGCTGTCTCTTGTGAGGCTATGCCAGTGCCTGGCAAATACAGAAGTGGATGCTCACATTCATCTATAGGATGGAACACAGGGCCCCCAATGAAGTAGTTAGAGGAAGTACCCAAGGAGCTAAAGGGGTCTGCAACCCTATAGGAGGAGCAACAATATGAACTAACCAGCACCCTCCAGAGCTTGTGTCTCTAGTTGAATATGTAGCAGAGGATGGCCTAGTAGTCCATCAATGGGAGGAGAGGCCCTTGGTCTTGTGAAGATTATTTTTCCCAGTACGAGGCGGGGAAGGGCAGGGAATGCCAGCGCCAGGTAGTGGGAGTGGGTGGGTTGGGGAGCAGGGCAGGGAGGGGAAGGTATAGGGGACTTTCAGGATAGCATTTGAAATGTAAATGAAGAAAATATATAATAAAAAAAGAAAAGAAATTAAAAGAAAATAAAAGAAAAGCTTAGGCCCAGGAAAGGTAGTACATGCCTTTGATCCCAAGAGGCAGAGGCAAGCCCATTTCTGAGTTCAAGGTCAGCCTGAGACAAAGCAGGTTTCGGATCCAGGTGTGGTGGTATGCATCTTTAATCCGGGCCACACCTTCTGCTGGAGGCCCGCGTAAGGGCATTGGAAGAAGGAAGAGAAACTCTTCTAAACCTATTTGCGCTTACTTCCCAGCACACCTGTCGGAACCTACGTCTTCAGAATGCCAGCTTATACCGAAGACCAGGTGAAACAACTTGCCTCTGGGAACTGAGCAACCACTAGATCCTTAGACTTCCCATTCACAGCTGAGCATTGCTGTGTTCGCTGGACTCTAGACTGGAAGTCATCACAATAAATCCCCTTAATATATAGAGACAACCCGTAACTCTGTGACTCTATAGAGAACCCTGACTAATATAGTTTCCTGGGGGGATCTAATGATTCTCCTTCCTTTTCGCAGGAGGAAATGTTCTAACTCAGAGAAAATGAGCACCAACTTCTACTCTTACACTATACTATTTCCTAAGTTCTGCCTAAAACGTATCCCAAGGCATCTTAAAGTATGTAGGATAAGTATCCATGGAAGGGCCAGTGACTGAAATATACTGCTGTGCTGGTTAGGTTTCACTCTGTAGATCAGGCTGGTCCCCATCTCAGAGATCCATTTGCCTCTGGCCCCTGAGTTGCTAGAATTAAAGACATGTGCCACCACTACCTGGCTGTACTGGTTAGTTTTAATATCAACTTAATATAAGCTAGAGACATCTTGACAAGGCATAGTAATAAAAGGAGTTATCTAAATTAGGTTGACCTGTGGGTCTGTCTGTGGGGGATTATTTTCACTGTTAGTTAATGTAGGAGGACCCAGTCCACTGCGGGTAGCACCATTCCCTTGTTTGAGGCCCTCTACTATGTATGTAGAGAAAACTAGCTGAGCATGCCCTGTAGGGCAAGCAAAGATGCTTATATTCTGCCCTTGCTCTTGACCATGGATGTGATGTAAGAAGATGCTTGAGTTCCTGTCTTGGCTTCCCCCAAACCATTGCTGTTGCTCTTGCTACTGTGCTAGAAACATTTCAAATGTGGTTTTGTACCCCCACCTCTTGTTGTTTAGTGCTGTCCTCAGAGCAGAACAACCATTATCTTCCTAAGCCCAACTATATGCTTGCAAAAAGATCATCACAGATCATAGCTGGGCTTGCTTTTAGAGGGAGCAGGTCATTAGACCCTCACCGCGATTCTGGCTACTTCTCTTAGGCATTTGTATGCATTTTTTCTCTAATTGCATGTGGCCTTGAGGGCTAAGGGGAGTGCTACAGCACATAGTATATAGGTCGGGAAAATTAGGGAAGAGGACTCTGTCTATGTGGCTCTGGGGATACCATAGTCCATGCCTACTGAAGACTTCCAGTATGGCTGTTTTGAGGTCATCTATGTGCTTGTCAGGAATCTCTCAGTCATGCACCATAAAGAAGCCTAATAAATCACTGATCCCCAAGGTATACCCTGGAGGAAACATACTCTGGTTTATCACTGGGATACTAGGACGTGGAGGGTACACATTGTATAGTTTCCTCCAGGGAGGAAATTCGGGCCACACTGTCTTAAGCAGGACTGCAGGACAGTGCATGTAGATCATAGTCTCCAAATGGGCCCCTCTGATGTGAGGTGTGGCACCTGTGGTGAGCTCAGAGGAGCCCTCCAAGGCCCTCATTTGTAATCTACACTGTTACCCTTCCCCCCAGACCCTGTTCTAAGGAGGATGACTGTTAAGTAAGGATGTCAGAAGGATGTAACAGCCTTTAAGTTACATCTCTAAGTCCCCAACAACTGGACCAAAAGGCACAGTGACAGGCACCGTATGGGTGGCAGGCTAAGTGACCCACACTCCCGTTTGCTTCTTCAGCTGCAATGTTTTGCTCTCCTCAGAAGGTGAGCTGTGAGCTTGCTAATTTTAACCCTGCAAACCTGTGAGGAGAAAAGGGTGTTCTTTGACAGCATGACGTCACCGGAGCCTCTAGGTGTTGAGTCATCAGTATTTTTAGGCGGCACCATGCTTTTTTTGGTTGTTCTAAGAATAGCCTCTGTGTCTGGACTCTACCAAAAGTCACCTCAGCAAGGATCCTGTCCCCATACCGCAGTCAGAACAGAATGAATTGTACACTCTCAGAGCCGGTTCTCTGTAGAATGTCACCTTTTCGGGTTTTCTGTGGTCAAGAGAATGCCTGTACCAGGGGCTGCCTTTAAGGTTGATAGTCCTTTGCCATGGGTCTTAACTGATGTACGCAGCGTGAATAATGACTATTCCACAAGGGCAGAGGACCTGAGTTGGTTCCCAGCACCCGTATGAGGTGGCCCACAACTGCCTGCGACTCAGGCTCCCAAGGGATCCAATGCCTTTGCTTTCCACAGGCATCTGCTCACGTGTGCACAAACTCATACATGTGCCCATAATTGAAAGTAAAATAAATATTAAACAAACAGAAAACAACAAGGTAAAGCCCCCCGCACCCCTTGAGTCCCAAGGGCTCCTTACCGTCTGCAGTCAAAGCCCACTTGGTGGCAGAAACTTTAACTAGTGACTTTCCTCAGCTTGCCACCTTGCCAAGGCATGGCTCCATGCTGAGTGACTTATGGTTTAAATGACTCTACATCCCTCAGGTTAGGACCGTGAGGTAGAGGGTGATGCTGTTGGATTTTATGCCAGCTAACTAATAAACAGCCTAAATAAGTGACACTATAGGCTGTCAAACTAAATAAGCATATAGACAGCACATTAAACCATGCTGGAACTTGAAGACAGGGAAATAAAATTGGAAGGCCCAGCCAGCCTAGAAACAGAACTCTACGGCTCAGGGTGGGACTGGTTTCCCTCTTGCCTATTCAGTGTACTCCCTGAGTGTGATCGATATATTTTATGTGACACTTGAGAGCTCTGAGGCGTCCTAATGATTGGTGAGGACAGCCAAGTGTTTTTTTTTTTTTTCCCCAGCCATGGCAGCTGCTTGGAACTAAACGAGGCAGTTGTTTGAGATTACACTAGAGTGTCCCTTTTATGTCTCCTGAGCTGACAGAAGAGCCCGTCATATGACCTGCTCAGAGCGTCTGGGTGGGTGGGAACATTCTGGCATTCTGAGCCACCTATGCCATGGAGCAGTTGATGCTATTTTACTTCTTCTTTCTCTAATTAAATGTGTGTGTGTGTGTGTGTGTGTGTGTGTGTGTGTGTATGCCTGAGGGTGGGTATGTGCATGTAACTGCAGGAGCCTGCAGAGGCCATAGAAGAGTATCAGATCCCCTGGAGCCAGAGGTATGGGTGGCTGTAGACTGCCAATGCAGGATGCTGGAATCTGAAGAGCAACACTTGGTCTTAAACACTGAACCAGCTTTCCAGTCTCTGAGTCAACTCGCAAAGAAAGTTGGATCTTTCTTCCTGCAGGGCTCATTCTGTCTCTAGGAAAATGATGTTGCACAATTATTATGGAAGGGGGCTTCTAACATAGGAGTTCCAGTTTAGAAAAAAAAATTTCTTCCACTCATTCACTGTGTGACCCTAGGTAGTTTATGTCTCCAAATCTTAGTTGCTGGTTATGTAAAATAGTGAACTGAAGCAAAGTGGCCCACATGTTTAGAGATTTTGTAAGTTTGGTTGACTGGTGTGTGTGTGTGTGTGTGTGTGTGTGTGTGTGTGTGTGAGAGAGAGAGAGAGAGAGAGAGAGAGAGAGAAAGAGAGAGAGAGAGAGACAGAGAGGGAGAGAGAGAGAGAGAGCAGGTCAAGCGCCAAACGGTCTTTGCTATCTTAATCCTCTCAATGATCACTTATTGCTTATCTATGTGCTTGACATAGCATCCTTATGAATATCAGCTAAATTCTTTTTGACTCTACTAACAGACCACCAGCTCCTGCCAGGCCAGAGACTAAGAATCTACATTGCAAGCTGGGTGGTGGTGGCGTACGCCTTTAATCCCAGCACTTGGGAGGCAGAGGCAGGAGGATTTCTGAGTTCGAGGCCATCCTGGTCTACAAAGTGAATTCCACACTGACGATACAGGGCTACACAGAGAAACCTTGTCTTGAAACAAACAAACAAACAAACAAACAAACAAGAAACTACATTGCAGCCTTCGCAGCTTTTCTGTAACTCTCCTACCTGATAGTTCCAACCAGTGGATTCAAAACATGTCCTGATCTGTGGATCCATTTGCTCTGTAATTATAAAACCTTCACAAAACTATTGTTATAACAGAATAGTGTGTGTGTGTGTGTGTGTGTGTGTGTGTGTGTGTGTGTATAGTGTTCATTCATGTCTATGAGAGGAATACATATGTATAATCATGTGTATATACAGGCCAATGGTTGATAAAAGGAATTTTCCTGGATTACTATCTATGTCATGCTTATATATTGAAGCAGGATTTTATGTCAGATCAACTAAAACAAACAAACAAACAAACAAATACCCCAGACCAAACAAAAGGCATTATGGGCTGATAAACTAGATAAACCTATAAATAGTATAAATTAACTTGGAGACAGTGCACTAAAACTGAAGACCCAGCCAGCCCATATGTAGAACTCTACGCCTCAGGGTGAGGCTGCTCTTCCCATTTTCTAGTTAATGTGCACCCCAAGTGTGATTGATGTATCTTACACGATACTCTGAGAGTTTTGAGGAGTACTAATGATTTGCGAGGAACCCAGAGCTCATTGATTAGACCCATAGCTCACTGAGCACCGATTCAACTAGTCTCGAAATTCAGCCAAGGATTCAAAATTCTCCAAGGATTCTCTGTCTTTCCCTTCTGGGTCCCAGAATTACAAGTAGGCTGCCACACTCCCTCAGCATTTACCCTGGGCCTGGCCCTGTACCCTAGTCCTCATGCTTTTTTGTGAATGTAATTGCTTCCTACTGGATAAACTCCAAAGCCCCACCATGATCTCTCATATTTAGCTCTAGAATCTGTCTTATGCCCTTTGAGGTGAGAGATTGGGGGTTTTTTTTGCACCAATACTTTATAGGATTGTTCTCAGACATATTAGTATTAGTAATATAACCCAGGTGTCTTGATCATCAAGATTGTGTATTGACTAGCAGAGATGATGGTGACTCTGCCCAGAAGTCTGATCTTTGCATCTTGCAAGGATGGCTATCCCTTGGATTCTTTCTTTTCCTCCTTTATGGCTTGGCTACTGCATATCTTCCTGGAATGTGCTGTTCTGGTGGGCTCCTATCATGTGTTCCCCTTACCTTCAGAAGAGAGCTACCTAGATCTAGATGAAGGAGGTGGTAGACCAGATGTCCATCTTTGAGATCTGAGTGTTTTATAAGGATGAACTCAGAGGAAGGCTATTCGTTAGGTCTCCCTTTCAGCATGAGTTTGGGGCTGTAGATAAAGGAGGAACATCAACCACAGCCAATCCCAGAAGCTAGAGCTTTAGGAACCTTACCTCAGGCCAAACTAGGATTCCTGGTTTCCTTGTTGAAACTTGAGGGTCCAACGGGATCAGCGAAGCAGACACGGAAGTTTTATTAAAGATGCTTTAATATAAACATATACATGAGGATTAGGAGACAAAGAGGTGCTCTGAAGAAAATAAGAGACACCCAAGGGTGGGCCTGGACTCAGCTAGGAGGAACAGCTAATTGGTTTTAAGTAGTCATATTCACAAGTACAGTTCCAGTTACTTTCTTCTTGCTGGTTCTGAGGGCATCTGGTAGGATTACCACGGATGAGGAAAAAGTTCTGACCATAGGATACAGGCAGATAAGTCATCCATTTCTGTAAACAGCTTTGTTTGAGATTCTCAGGTAATGTCTGGGGAAAGGAACAGGGCCCTGCCCAAGGTCATAGACACTAAGGCTTTAAGGCTGGGTTATGTTTAGATTTTAACATAAAGTATCTGTGCTGGCAGCCTTGAAGCAAATATTGTTACTTGTGCTGGAATCCCTGTTTCTCAGATGACGAGAGGCTTCAGTCCCAGTCAGGATGATGGACTCCTTCCTCTAATAATGCCACGATCATCGGCCTTTCTATCCTGGCTCGTTCTCAGAAATGTCTCAAACAGCTACAGATTTCCTCACTACATCAAAACGTCGACAATTCTAGTCCTCACTCTCCAGTCCTCTTAGCAGTCATTTTCCTTTATGTCAAATGTATAGTTTAAGCTCCAGGGGCCAAAGAGGTGCTCAGTGCTTAAGAGTGTGAGAGACAAGCAGAGAATAATTTTGGTTTTGCTGAAAGGAATATATCAACAACTTGAACATAAATTGGCAAGGCAATTTCTAAAAAAAAAAAAAAAAAAAAAGTGTGCTAGAAACCATACTGGGCTAGCAAGCACAATGAGGCAGGAAGTTCATTTTAATTCTAACCCAGGTGGTATCTGTGTCTTTCTCCCACTGGATGGAAGATCCAGTGGATGGATCCTGTGGGAACCAGTGGATGGATCTGACCTCAGAGTCTCTTGCAGTTGACTAGTATTAAAAGAATAAGCACAAAGCAGCGAGGGAGACTGTGGAGGAGACTAGCTTCCCAAGCCATCAAGCTCTGGGATTGCAGTGGGGCCTTTGCACAGAAAGTTCCACCAGCTGGGAGAGATTTTAATATTTAGCATAATGGTTTTAGAAGCTGCCGGGTAGATTTATGGACTATTGGATCTTAAATGGCTAGCTATCTCTGATGGAAAACAAACAAAAAAGCATTTCTCACACCTGCTGTTCTCCCAGAGGATCTGGATTTAGTTCCCAGCATCCATAGCTTGTCAGGTTTCAAGTGCCAGGTGATCTAGTGCCCTCTTCTGGCTGCTATGGCTACTGCATACATGTGGTGCACATACAAACACGTGAACACACACACTTTCACTTTATTTAAAAGTGAGATTCAGTTGTTTAGCAATTTATGCATCTTCTTCATGTGATTATTTCTTTCTATGAACTGCCACAGTTGTAACAAGTTCCTTTGACGATTTTTGAACAAGCATGTGAGTTTTGCTTTCCTGTTCTGTTCTGTTCTGTTCTGTTAACCTTTCTATCAGTTTCTGGCAGAAACCTAGATTGGTGGATCAAACCCACACTGTGGGCAATTCAAGACATTTTAGATTTTAATTTCGGGAAAAAAAAAATCTGAATGCAAGAGGGTTTTCTTTGCTGGTGTCCCATCTTTGCCAATAGAAAACTAAGTATGTGTTCCTTGTGACTGTAGGAATAGAGGAAGAGTGGAGAGAGAGAGAGACACACAGAGAGAGAGAGAGAGAGAGAGAGAGAGAAACAGAGACAGAGAGAAACAGAGACAGAGACAGAGAGAGCACACAGGTGCTATAGTATACTTGTGGAGGTAGAGGACAACTTGTGAGTGTCCGGTCTCTCCTAGTCACTCTTTCTGCCATGTGTTTCCCAGGAATTGAACTCAGGACATTGGGCTTCGTGCCAATCACCTTTACCCACTGAACTCTATCTCCAGTCCATTAAATCACTCTCCAGGGAATCCTAGGTAACCAGGGTGGACAGAATGAAACTGAACCCAGCGGATGTAACCTTTGCAAATCTCCTTTGGCACAGGTGGTTACACTAATTATTGCTTAGCCCAAAGTGTGAGAATATTCTGATCTATTAATATGTAGAAGTGTCACCATGAATAAATAATGCATTGGGAAGCGTATTTAATTGTCTGAGAGTTTGCTGCCAGGAACGGACCCAATATGTGGGGCATGGAACGTCTCAAGATGTGCTGCAGCTCATACTATAAGACTCCTGACATTTAGATTTGATGGTTGTGGGCATTGAAGCCTCCTTGTGATCTATAGGATACTTACCTTGCATGGGGCCATCCCTTTGTCCTATAGGATGGCTCCTACTATCCTTGTCTTTCAGGCCCAGATACCACGGTGGCACTGTTTTCACTTACAATAACCAAAAACTGTCCACAGACATTGCCAGAGCCTCATGGGTAAATAAGAGGAGTATTCTGGGCGTTTCTCTCTACCTAATCCAGGACTTTACTTTATTGGCTATGCTATTGAACTCAGGGATCACAGTATTTACCCCAAACCAGGTTCAGCCATCCATCCTCAATAAGCCAATTTAAAGATTCATATTAATAGAGGAAAGCAGAGAATGGGGATTGGTTCAATGTGGCTACATTGAGAAGATGGATAAAGAAACCAAGTGAACCCCTCAAGTCTGTCTTTGGGTCCCTGAAGTCAAATTTTAAATAGAGGTTCAAGAATATGTACACGGAGACAGTCTGGACAGGTGTGGTCTCATTGTCCGGACTTGGGTTGCCACCTGAAAGGCAGTCAAAGACAGAGCTGTGTGGAGTCTCCTTCCTGAACATGTTTTCCCTCTGACTGGCCACAGGTCCTTCTCCTAGCTTAAATTCCCAGAGAAGTTCCCATTTATTTAGGGACCACTCTTTCAACCATCTGATAGTTAGACTGAGAGACATGAATGTTTTATTAGAATACCTTTATTTCTGCTATACTGGTTATAATTAGGAATCTCATCAGGGTTGGGGAGGTCACCAAAAGTGTTACTAAAACAATTCATTTATAAAGTATCAATGTAGTTAGGTACATTTGAGAGACAGAAAACATGTTTGTATGTGTATTTGGTGTGTATGTGTGTGTGTGTGTGGGTATTATGTCTGTGTGATGGCTGGTGTTGAGGTCAGAGGTCAATCTTACTATCTTTCCTCAGGAACCATTGAGTTTATTTTTCAAGGCAGGGTCTCTTACTAGACATGAGGCTCTCCAATTAGGCTAGGCTGGGCCACCAGATAGCTTCAGGAATCTGCCTGTATCCACCTCCATAGTGTTGGGATTTCATGCACACAGCACTATAAGCTGAGGAAATTTGTGAACTATTTAGTTAGGCTCCACACTTAATCAGTGTTGTTAATATTTTGCATTCCAGGCAGAACGGCTCTCTTGCTGGGTATGTCCTATGAACAAGGTTTGAAGGGAGGCTTGCTGGGTCTCCTGCTGACATGCATGCTGGTAGGCTGGTGGAAATGTTGGAGAACTAAAGATAAGCTAGGGAGCATAAGAGAAGCATGTGGAAGTCCCAGATTAGCTTGTACAGACTGTGTTATCCTGGCCATTTTATGGTTACACCTAGTATGTGATGAGTGGTTTCTCACTAGCTCAGCCACCACGAGGAACATTTCACGTGGCTTGAAGGAGGGCCTCCAAAGGGCTGATATGGGAAGAGTGAACACACTCTAAGTCCCATTTATAAGTCACCTGCCACCATCACTGCCACACACTCAGAACGCCAGGCACTTGGGGATTAGGCCAAAGTATGTTTTGTTCTGAATTGCTTTAACTCAATTATTCCCCCATGTGCCAGTAAGGAAGGGTGTGTATCTGTAGCTCCAGCACTTCATGGGCAGAGGAGAGTGAATTGCTAGGGCTCAGATTTGGCCAATCTTGCCCAGTCGGTAAGTTCCAGGTTCAATGAGAGACCTGGCACACACATGCGCGTGAGCACACACACACACACACACACACACACACACACACACACACACGCACGCACGCACACACGCACACGCGCACGCACACACACATGCACATGCAAACACACAAATTGACCTCTTGTCTCCACATGCATACATGCAGGAACTCTCAGGAAGGTGTACATACACCATACAAACACATACATATACACATTTTAAAAAAAGAGATCCAGGGATTATTTTGTTCAAAAATATTACCAAAACCATTCCTGTTCTCAGATTTACAGTGAATTATTGTGGTATTGATTGTGCAAAATGACATCTCTATCATATCATATCATATCATATCATACATATGTATATATGTATGTATCATCTATCTTCCTTCCTTCCTTCCTTCTTTCCTTCCTTCCTTCCTTCCTCCCCCCCCCCTCTTTCTTTTCTTTCTCTCTGGCCAAATTTGTTCATAATTGGTTGGCCTTTTGTTTTACACTTAGAAAAACAATTGTTTCTAAAGATACTGCTGGCTGTTGATAATGCTTACAGAATAAATAGCATCAGATCAGACACCAAAGCTAATACAAGTTATTGTGGCAAGTTCAACTGTCACAAGCTGATACAAAATGCAGTCAGGTTGCAAGTGCAGCTTGTGAATTATCTTACATCCCAGCACATGGGCCAGTGATTTCAGCTGCCAGGAAGGCTAAAACCAGAGTATCAAAAGTCCAGCTTAAGTAACTTCTTGATAAGATTTATTGATTCAAAATAAAGAAGGTCAAAGGCCAAAGATAGAGTGTAATGAAAGGGTGCCAAGCCTTGGGTTAGATCCCCAGTCCTGAAAGGAACTGAACAGGAGGACCTGTCTAGGTTCCCTCATAGGAGAACAGAAGGGCAAAATCATCAGCCAAAAGAATTTGCTACAAGCGTTTTATCTCAGTTGAGTTATTTTTTGGTTTCCATTTTTTTCCAATGGCTTGTCTTCTTTCTATTTAATTCTGAATTGAATTGTTGTGACCAATATTTGGATGTATGAACACATATTGCTTAAAGTCCAAAACCAATAAATGTCACAGCTTCCCCCGATTTATTGGGAAATGGAATAAGGATTGGGAAATGATCTCATTCCATGAAAGCAGTGCTAGTCCAGCTTTCTATTGTTAGAATTCTGGGTTGTGTAAATCTGAGGATAGCATGATTGTTTCTCTATAATTCTAATTTTTGATTAAGTATCGGGTTAAAATCAAGGCTGGACACCAAAAACATTTTTTTCACATGTGAACACTTCCATAGTGCATGCAGAGACTTAGAGATTTAATGATGTCACATGATCATTTATTTGGTCTTGTGATCATTTTGACAGTTCCTAGGAATAGATGCTTCTGAGTTGCTCTAACACTGAGGGCTCTGTGAGACACCAAATTACCTCCAGGATTTAAGCTTTTGCTGGTTCCATCTAGGATTGACAGGTGTCAATAATCACTTCAGTACATCTTTTCCTTTTAAAATATTTGTTTATCTTGTACTTTTAATGTTTTTTTACTTGTACTAATTTTAATATGTAGTTAACATGCATGGGTATAATATATTTACACATATTTGATGTCTTTTTTAACTTTTATTATTTTTTAATATTTTTTACTTTTTTTTTAAATACATCTTGACCACAGTTTCCCCTCCCACAAATCTACCCTTCAATTTCCAGCCTCCCCCAGATCTACTCCTCCTCCATTTCCCTTCAGAAAATAGCAGGCTTCCCAAGGATATCAACTGAACAGGGCATAACAAAATACAATAAGACTAGGCAAAAAAACCTATCCAAAGGCTGGGCAAGGGAACCCAGTAGAAGAAAAGGGGTCCCAAGAGAAGGCAAAGGAGTCAGAGACAGTGCCACTCTCACTGTTAGGAATCCCACCAGAACACCAAGCTAAAGAACCACAACATATATGCAGATGGCCTAGCCCAGACCCAGGCAAGCTCTGTGATTGCTGATCTAGTCTCTGTGAGCCCCATTTAGTTGAATACACGGGCTGTGTTCGTCTAGTGTCCTCAACCCCTCTGGCTCCTATAATTCTTCCTCTCCCTGGGGCTAGAGAGACGGTTCATTGGTTAAGAACACTGGCTGATCTTCCAGAGTACCTGAGTTTAATTCCCAGTAGCTACCTGGCAGCTCAGTGTCTGCTGTTAACTTTTTAAAAGTATTTTTATGTGTGCGATATATGTGTGTATGTGTATAGGCATGTATAATGGCATACATGTAGAGTCCAGAGGACAAGCTTGGGTGTTGGTTCTCATCTTCCACTTTGTTTATCTTGTTATTGCCTCTGCACACAGCAGGGGAGCTGTCCAGAGAGCTCCCAGGGATTCTTCCACCTCCACCTCTTTTCTCCCTCAGGAGCTCTGGGATTCTAGACGTGCAACCACACCTCACTCTTACAGTTCTGTGCCTCTGAACTCAGGCTTGCATTGCACAGTAGGCACTTCACTCGTGAAGTCATTTCCCAGTCGGCATAGTAGGTGCTTCACTTATTAAGCCACTTCTCAGTTTGCTGTCTTCATCTCTGAATGTTTTCATCAGTATTTCAGAGCTGGAAATGCCTTTTAACATGAAGCACTCTTCCTTCACACACGGGGCTGGGAAGCAAGGTGGTGAAGAGCGTCCTTTGGCTCTTGCTTGAACTTCCCAGCAGCAAGTCCTTCTCAGAGCTCCTCCTGCCTCCATATTCTGCTGCCTTTGTTCATTAATTATTTACGCAGCCCATATTCCTTACTGCTAGGGATTGCTTCCCAGATTGACGGCATCTGGGGCTCGCTATACAAAAGTATTCTAAAGGCTGTATCAGGGAAATCTCACTTTTTTTCCTTCCTCTCTCAATTTTTAATAACCCTTAGAATCTAAAGCTAATAGCCACTCTTAGATCTCTTGCCTGTTGTTAGCCATTTTGTCCTCTTGGTAGGAAGATGTGGGGAGTTTTCTATCACAGGTCCCTTTGAAGAAAGCCATCTTTTGTTTCTCAGTGAGAATAAATAAAGTGAAGTCACACATATTGGCTGATGGTGGTTGTGAATCTACACACCGCGAGAAGGCAACTTTGAAACACAAAGTCTTTAATTTCTCTTTGGAAGAAGAAGGAGGCTAGAGCTCTATGAATCCGAGAACGTTTTCACTCAACATCACCTACATCCTTATCTCTCCCTAACCAACTTTTATCAAGCTGAACTTGCCAGCTGTACACTACGAAGCGTCTTTGTTCTATCTCCAAGTGAGCAGTCTCCTTGAGTTGGGCATTGGCATCTCTTGTTCACAGCTCTGGATGTGGTTATCATGCTGAATACCAAACTCCTGCTCACTTCCTTCCAGCCAGCTCTACCCTCAGGCCTGTTTATAACCTGGACCAAACCAACTGTACCCAGTTTTAACTAGAAACTCGACCTCCTATACCATCCACATACTAATCCCAAGGTGCTACCTCGTGAGCGTCTCCTATGTGTTTACTTTTATCCCTGGTGGAAGCTGTGGGCATCTCTCACTAGGCTGTTGCAGTTGCCACTGCCTGGGTCTCCACCTAGCCCGCTCATACTGGTTTTCATTCCTCTTTGTAAATTGGATGGTTTGGGTTATTATTTATTTCAGAGCTTATATCCACAGCGTCTGTGCCCCACCCAAGGCCTCCTCCTCCTTCTCTCAGGATAAAGGTCAGTTTTCTTAGCTTAACATGCAGATCTTACCCATCTCACGTATTTTTCTCATACTGTAGCCCTGACCTTCTATCTCCAGCCATGTTAATTGATTGCCTCCGACCTCTCTCTTTTGTGAATGTTGTATGCCCTTTGGGACTTTGCATTTTTGTCTGCCAGAATTCACTATTCACACCCTCATCCCTACCTCTCCTGGTACAGCCACAGACCATCCCCGTCCCCTCGTACAGAATTGGCCTGGCATAGACCTTTGTAGAGGAAATAGACTTGTGATAGCTTCCATTGGTTCCTTCTGGTCCTTCTTATACCAGTGAAAGCATTTCACATGCAACCTGTCTGGTTCTTGCAGAAATTAAAACACTGACTAACCTTTGACTAATGTTCAATATAATAAGCAAACTGACGGGTGCTCTACAGCCTACTAAGAGCTTATGTGATTTATTTCAATTGGCCCTTCTGGCAAATGGGCGAGAGAAAAGATGCACAGCTCTGCAGTAGTTTGTTGATACCAACAGAGGTCTACTGTCATCAGAAGTAGAATCCTTGACATTTAACTCTAAATTGGGATGTCTGTATGATGTCTGTATGGTGGTATCAAGCCGTCTCTTGGATGGCTGGTCGAGAGTGTGACCCATAGACCTGACTGTAGTCTGTTATTCATTTACAGCTCATGATAACAGGAGCAAGTAGGTACAGTTCTGTAGAATCCTCTTTTACACTCCCATCTTTCCTGTCACGCAGTGTGGTTTATTTTTGAAGACCATCACATGGACCCACAGGGTGGCTCAGGAGTATAGGAGCATTCTACCCAGTCCACCAGCCTGAGTTCCATTTCCAGAACCCCTGCAATGGCAGGAGAGTACTGACTTGTGCCCTCAGACTCTGACATTCACCAATGTACTGTTTATCTCTGCCTTCCCAGTGCAGGACTGAGTGTATGTCTCTGCACCCAGCTTCTCACATTGGTGCTGGGGATCCAAACTCAGGTCCTCAGGCTTGTGTGGTAGCCATTTCCCCAACTATCATCAAAGGGTCTCTTGAGGGTGGGAAGAAAAGCGTGGAGAAGAAGGTCAACTGATTCAGCAGTAGAAGGGATGGACGACCAGCTCAAATGCTCTTTGAGGGACAGAGCTCAAATGCTTTGTGAGAGAGAGACTATCTAAAAGCCTCTCACAGAGTCCAGGGAGCTCTGGGCTATGGAAGGTCAAACACAATAAAGGGAGTAGGTGGATATTGAAAGAGAAGCCACCCTCTTCTATCTTGGGCTTTGAGTGATTGCTTTCCGGGCCAGAGATGAAAGATCCTTTCCTGGAAAAGTCTAAGCCATGCTTCATAGAAAAGCCCAAACAAACCATTTGATCATTCCTTTAGTCAACAAATAGCTCTTGAGCTCCAACTATGTTTTTGTCATTGTCAAAACTATGATGAGGAAGATATAAACTGTATCATCAACGGTGGAGTTTTTGAGAGAGACACACACAGAGACACTGAAAGACGTAGAGAAAGGCAGAGGGATGGAAACGAACACATGAAGAGACACGATACAATTTTCTTTTAAACATTTACAAAAGTTTATTTTATTTTCTGTCTGGGTGTTTTGTCTCAGTGCACAACCTTAGCTTGGAACTAGAAGCCACAATAACACTTCCTGCCCTAAAGTTGCCATTTGTCAGGGTATCATTTATAGCAACAGGAATGAAACTAGAACGTCGTGGCTTTAATTGGTTTTCTCTTGCAATTGTTGTTGGACTATTCACTGAGAGGGTAACATGAAGTGTTTGCTGAATGTTTTAGGAAAACATGCCTTTCCTTTCTCTCCCCTTTCCCCTCCCTTCCTCTCCCTTCCCCTTTCCTCTTCCTTCCTTCCCTTCTCCAAACCAAGCACTTCCCCTTGGGCAGCTCTCACAGGGAGCTACATACATGCTGCTCCTGCTCCTTGCTACCTCACCACACCGATTTAATGACAGTGGTTAGTGGTAGGAGTAACAACTTTTCTTACCTGTTAGAAAACTCTCCAAAGACCAAAAGAATTACCATTTTAAAATAAATGGAGAAAAAAGATATTGCTCCCAAGGACGAGAGAGCTTTGTGCTTTGAGAGGACGGCTACAGGAATCCAGAATTAAAACTCAGGAAAGGTCTTGTCAGCAGAGTGGAATGCAATTAGGGAGTTATTTTATGGATGTTTAGGAACACTCTGAAGAATTTCATCCATTTAAAGTAGCATTAAAATAACAATAAAAATTCTGTGGGAAGAAAATGTGACACACCTTTGAAAGGAGTCATCAGTTTCCAACTGAGCCAGCTTGGGGCTTCAGGAGCTGCAGAGGGAGGAGCAGGGGAGGAATGGAAAATGGGCTGTGCCTCTGAAGATCAAGAACTGGGGCTCTGGCAGACACTTCCTTTTTCTTTTCTTTCTTTCCTTCTCTCCTTCTTCCTCTCTCTCTCTCTCTCTCTCTCTCTTTGTCTGTCTTTCTATTTTTTTTGTAAACAGGCACATAAATGACTTTAAAAAAATCTAACCGTATACTTTATACTTCACATAGCCTACACTATAGTTTAACAATTTTCTTTTAAACTGTAGAGAAATAAGCAAGAAGAGATGCTTGACATGGTGAGAAATAGATACAAAGGCCTTTTCTTTTTCTTTCTTTCTTTCCTTTTATTTTTTAAGCTGGATAGTTAGATACACATTTCCATGAGCGTATCTTTGCCAGAGTACTGTCCACAAGGGTTGCCAAGGCTAGGCATCTGTGAGGGCAGCCATACTGCTAGACCATTCTGCCCATTTCACTCATGTTTGCACACAGAATCGTCTAGAAGCTGCAAGGTATGTGATAGTGTTGCTTCTCTGAGTACAGTTTTGTGTTTGAAATTATTTGCTTTAATATTCACTATAGCAACTGAAAGCTGATACACTCCAATTTTTTTAAGACTCCCCTAACATCATCAATAATATTCCAAGCATAGTGTGTCCAGAGACCAGAGTTTGAAAGGTGGTGCTCCTGAGGTATGAGGGGATAATCTTGAAGGAGCTGCTGATATATGATGCCTAGAGGGTTAGGGATTGCTTACATGGCCTTTAGATTTCCTTTTAGGTATCAGTACTCTATTTGTGTCGTGTGACCGTGGGCTCATGGATTTCCTGCCAGTCTCCTTAGAGTCAGGGCAGCCTGAGGGTAAACCCTTTTGACTCTTAGATCATCACGATATCCCTGGGGCTCCGAGCAGAAGTCAGAAAGGTTCACACTGAAACATCACTAACCACTTGCTCTGTGGACTACCTGTGACATCCCAACCTCTTTGTCATGGGGGAGACTCCCGTATGAACTGCTGGCCTTATTGCAATGGCTTGCTCTCCATCTGAACAACTGCTCTCTTGGCTCTGGGTTAAAGCAGGTTGAGTAGGTGTGGGTGGCAGATATCACACCCAGAGGGCTTTAGGGTGGAGAGACCATCTATCTCTCATTCAGAAGGAAAGCAGAATGTTCTAAGTTAAATGTAGCCTTGGGAAGGTAGAGGTCAGACAATGGGAGCTGGCAACTGGGAGCTGAGAGCGGGTGGACAAGCTGAATTTGGATCAAAGGCAGTGAATTGCCATGCTTGTACGGTGTCCTTTGCTGAAGAGGCAGCCATTAGAGTGATTGAGAAGGGGCATATTGGAGCTGGAGAGATGGCTCAGCTTTTTAGCTCTTCTTGAGGACCTGAGATCAGTTACCAGCTCCCACATGGTGGCTCACAACCATCTGTACCTGCTGTTCCAGGGGGACCTGATGCCCTTTTGTGTCCTCCCAGGGCATTGGGTGTGCACATGGTATACAGACACACAGCCAGGCAAAACACCCATACGTATTAATTAATGGTTTTTTTTGAAGGGGGATATATGAGTTGAGTTTAGGTGGGTCGGAGGGTTTCTGGATTTTAGTTCCTCCTATTGCTCGCTTTACAACCTTCAAAGAGCCTCGGAGCCTGTCTGTGCTCTACTTTGCTCCTTACTGTGTAAAGTGAGTGTGATAATGATAGGATTATCTTTGATGGGATCATTTGGACATCAGTTGGACTGAGAGCATGTTCCCCCCCCCCCCCGCTTTAAATGCTTGCCCTTAGTGAGTTGTGCCTACGCTAATGTGTGACCAATAGTGTGAGTATGCGTTTGTGGGGGTCAGAGGTCAGCTTCAGATGATGGTCCTTAGGTGGCTTCTAACTTTTGATCTCTCATCTACATGAGACTTCACTAAATAGAGCAGGCTTCTTAGCCTGTGAGCTATCCAGGGATCCACCCTGTGTCTAATCTGGTCCTTACCAGGATAGCAGGCAGTCACACTTAGCCTTGCCTTGGACTTGGGTTCGAGATCCCAACTCAAAGCCAGATACTTGTGAGGCAGACACCTTGTCTGACTGAGTAATCTTTCCAGAGCCACCTTGTGTTGGCTTTAGTAGAAACTGTCAGGGTTAATAAGTGGATTTTGAGTGAAGGGAAGATTCAGGGATGATGCCAGAGAGAAGTGTCTCAGTAGTTAAGAACATAGTGAGTTTACGGAGGAGCTGGACTCAATCCTGCATGTCATTCCAGGGGCAATGTTCTCTGAGTTTGACCGTATAGTTTAGCGGTTTATTCTTCTCCACTCACGTAGATGTCAGCAGATACTTCCCTGACCCTTCATTGTTTTGGTTTCAGTTTTGGCTTATTTTCTTCTCCTTTCCAGGTGACTTTCTTTTTTTCTTGACTCCCCAAGGACTCCGTTACTCAGAGCCTGACCCTTAGCTCTCATTTCTTTTAAAGCAATTTTCTTTCTTAGACATGGCATTCACCGTGCTCACAGCCCCTCAGAGCTTCTGCTGTCCACAAGTCTGTTGGAGATTGTTTGCCGCCAGCTGCTGCTGCCCTCTACTGGCCGTTTAGAACATCACTTGTGAATGTGCTAGGGTTGAGGGTACTGCCTTCAGACAGTTTTGATGGGGTCTTATTGAACGTGAGCGAGCACACACACACACACACACACACACACACACACACACACACACACACACACACACACACACCTGATCAGAGAATATCGAAAATTGAGTCATGGAAAGAGACAGAACGCCCTCATCCATACTTCATGTATCAAAGCTGTTGTTATTCCATGCCCTGCAAAGGTCTTTGTTCTGTGATTTTCTCCTGGCTTTGAACCCCAGGTTCCTAATGCATAGGGATCCTTTGTTCCTATAGAGACATGGGGCTACACCTTGTAAATAACACTCACTCTGCAACCCAAAACAAGGCACACAGTAGTCTAGTAGTATTACTTTAAACTCAGATTCAATTTTGTTGCCTTTCATAGAACTCAGTGGAGTTATGCAGCTCAATTATTTATTTATTCAATGGTCTTGTCTTTCATGGTTTGTATTTTTAAATGCCGCGATTCTGTGCTTTGAAATTTGTACTCTGTTCATGTATTCAGGAATTTATATTTTAAAAAGTAGAAGCAATTAGGTTTAATTACTTAAAACATGAATGAGGTAACAATCATCTAAATCTAATCTGTGGGCATCTGAAACATTTCCGTCCTCTCGGGCCCAGATTAATTGGCACAAAACCAGTAAATCAATGATATCTTTGGTTGTTTGTTTCTTGAGAATGTAGAAAATGACATATCCTGCATTTTACAAGGCAGTTTGCTGACACAAAGGATATGATGGGCCAGCAAACTATTTAGAAATGTTTTCGACTTTGCCCCCCCCCCCCCAAAATATGTGTTCTTTCGCAGTCAAGCTGGCTTGACATCAGCTTCTCTCTCAGTGGTCGCTGCTGCCCCCTGCTGGTGGTAATGATCCAGGCACGGACTTCCCATTTGGAGAATGAATGTGAGCTTCTAGAAGATGTGGTTTTCAGAAAAGGAAATCAAAGTTTGCGGTTTCATCATGTTTTAAAATATTCACATACTAAAACAAGACGCAATGAAGTATCTTGGCCATGATGTATTTTACAGAATAGTGGACGAAGGGTTGACTGTAGAGATTGAGCCAGCGCTGTGGATGGAGGGAAAAGGCTAGAGAGGTGGCATTGGGGAAAGGAAGATCTTATGTGATTGGAGATGAACCTTAGGCTTTCAAAACCAGCACCTCTCTAACACTGGCTGCTTTGAAGTCATCCGGGAGCTTTCTCTGAACCAAACCCGCGTGATCTATAGCCCTTAATACTTAACAGTGGACTCACTGGCGCGGAGATAAAACCTGATCTTCGGCACGTTCATATGACAACTATAGCTATCAGTGTGGAGTTTTGAATGTGGATCAACCTGAGATGCGCTCTGATGCCAGAAGGCAGCCTTTCCATCACAGAAGAGTTGCAAATAGATCCGCGTCAGCTGGGATTCTAACGAAATAAGGCAACACCATCTTTCAAAGTGTCGAATTCTGAATATTTATTATTTCTGTTATAATTGATCAATTTGAAAAGGCTTAAAGATAATTTAATTTTTATGGTGGTCACATTTAACAACCAGCAAGGGAAATTCTTGGGAATTTAACAGTGGGCTCTACAGACTGGGTGAGAACTAATTGGTGGCAGAGTTCTGGCTCTATCCTTGGGATGTCTGGGCGATGGAGTGGGTACCAGGCAGTGAGATTGGTCAGGGAAGAACAGTAAAGAAAGTGTCTCATAGCATTACAATGCAACTCTGATTCTTAGAGCGGGGCTCACATGTTACTTCTGGAAGGAATTAAGGGATTTACTTAAATCTGGGAAGGATGGAAGGTTAGGATGAATATATCCTCCCACCAACTCTAATGTTGATGACATTAGAGACCTTCAGACTCACTGAAGGTCTCAGGATCAACATAGTTGGGGCATCATCTTCTTTAACTTTTGCTTATTGGGAACAAATAGGCCCTGCCTCTGTATCCAAAGTGACCCGCCCCTTAGTTGGCTTTACAGGAGTAAGTTTTCACCTGATTTCATTTCATGGTCTGTCTTCATCAGCCAGTGAACCTGTCCCTGTTGACTTTTAAATCGGGATGCTTAGAAACCGATCAGAGCTCATAAAGAAAAAAATCATATAAGACCTCTTGGCTGTAAGACATGCAAATGCTATGCCTAAGCTCTGGATATGGTCTTGACAGGTCCTCCCTCCCCTTTATGGGGTATTTCAGCTAATGTCATCCCATGGGGTCCTGGGAGGCTCTTGCTTTCCGGGCATCTGGGACTTTCTGGTTGCTACCCCCAGTTTCCCACCCCCCTTTGCTACACACCTCTGTCCAATTTCCTGATCCTCTATACATCTCCCCCATCTCCTCCCATACCGTATTCTTCCTCTCTTTTCCCCTCCCCCTCTTCTCTTCCTCCCAAGTCCCTCCCACTTTCTACTTCCCTTAATTATTTTGTTCTCCCTTCTAAGTAGGTCTGAAGCATCCACTCTTTGGTCTTCCTTCTTGACCTTCATGTGATCCATGAGTTGTATCGTTAGTATTCCATGTTCTTTGCCTAATATCCACTTATCATTGAGTATGTACCATGTTTGGTCTTTTGCGACTGAGTTACCTCACTTGGGATGGTATTTTCCAGATCCATCCATTTGCCTGTTGAGTTTCATGAAGTCATTGTTTTTAAT
The DNA here is from genome assembly GCA_902729485.2 of Mus minutoides. Taxonomy (NCBI): domain Eukaryota; kingdom Metazoa; phylum Chordata; class Mammalia; order Rodentia; family Muridae; genus Mus; species Mus minutoides. Next base: position 272,657 of record LR750025.1, read on the forward strand.
AGCTGTGTAGTACTCCATTGTGTAAATGTACCACATTTTCTGTATCCATTCTTCTGTTGAGGGACATCTGGGTTGTTTCCAGCTTCTGGCTATTATAAATATGGCTTCTATGAACATAGTGGAACATGAATTCTTATTACATGTTGGAGCATCTTCTGTGTATATGCCTAGGAGTGGTAAAGCTGGGTCCTCAGATAGTACTATGTCCAGTTTTCTGAGAAACTTCCAGACTGATCTCCAGAGTGATTGTACCAGCTTGCAATCCCACCAGCCATGGGGATATATTCCTCTTTCTCCACATCCTTGTCAGCATCTGCTGTCACCTGAGTTTTTGATCTTAGCTATTTTGACTGGTGTGAGGTGGAATCTCAGAGTTGTTTTGATTTGCATTTCCCTAATGACTAAGGGTGTTGAAAATTTCTTTAGATGTTTCTTTACCATTCAAGTTTCCTCAGTTGAGAATTCTCTGTTTAACTCTGTTTCCCATTTTTAATGTGCTCCCCCCCCCCCGTTGAGGGATGGGGTCACCCACACACCCATCTCCAAAATTTTAACCCAGAATTACTCCTGTCTAAAGGAAATACAGGAACAAAGAGTGGAACAGAGACTAACCAGCTAGAGACTGCCCCACCTGGGGATCCATCCCATATGCAGCCACCAAACGTAGACACTATTGTGGATGCCAAGATGTGCTTGTTGACAGGAGCCTAATACAGCTGTCTCCTGAGAGGTCCTGCCAGATCCTGACTAATACAAATGCGGAGGCTTGCAGCCAACCATTGGACTAAACACAGGGACCCCAATGGAGGAGTTAGGGGAAGGACTGAAGGAGCTGAAGCTGTCTTATCTGGCATCAATGGGAGGGGAGGCCCTTGGTCCTATGAAGGTTCCATGCCCCAGTGTAGGAGAGTGCTAGGGCAGTGAGTGGGTAGGTGGATGGGGAACACCCTCATAGAATCAGGGTAAAGGGGAGGGAGATGGGGAAACCAGGAAAGGGGTTAACATTTGAAATGTAAATAAATAGAATATCCAATTAAAAAATAAAAAACCCCAAATAAACAAACAATCAAAAACAAAACAAAACAAACAAAAAACCCCATGCAAATGCAAAGAGTGAGATAAATTTTTTTCTCTCTCCATTAGTTGAAAAGAAAGTGAGAGCCAGTGGATGAGAACATGTGGTGTGCCCTTGCTGGTGATCATAAATTGGTCTAAGCCTCCTGAAAATCTATTTTACTATACAGAGAGGCTCATAAAAATGCCCATATGTTATGGTACACAATTCCCCAACTGCCCATATATTCGAAGGAGTCAAGAGAGGCTTAGCAGTAAAGGTATTCATTACAATGAAAGTAACATAATAAACAAAGAGAAGAAAACCAGTCCAGGCAGTAGGACAACGCTTTGAATGATGCTACATCATCCCATCAGTGCTACAGGAGGCTGACTTTTTTGTTTGTTTGGTTTTTTTGCAACAGAGACAAATATATGAACATGAATGTTTTCACAATGCCAATTGTAAAAATAGTAAGTACAGAAAAGTGGGTTGGCACATCTACCTAAACTTCTACTGTCATTTAAATACTGAAGGAGGCCAGACAGGGGCATCTTGGCTCTTCCAGTCAGTCTTTCATCCCAGGAACTGATCAACCCACAGCAAATGCTGAACGTTTCTCTGCTCTTAAGCAAATTTTAACCCTCCCCAACTAAAAATAAACAAACCTCACATCTATGAAATTATCATTATAATATTGTCCCATGCACATTATTTCCTTAACTATATGCTGAATAAGCAGATCCGTGGAATTGGTCCTACATACCAGGACTTGAGGGAATTTTTATTTATGTTTTAACAATGTGTGCTTGAGCGCACACGTGTGCACACATGCCTGTAGTCTGCAGGTAGCGAGGTCAGAGGTTAGCATCTGTCTTTATCACTTCTCCACCGTATGTTTTGAGGCAGGGTCTCTCCTTGAATCCAGAGCTCAGTGTGAAGCAAGACTGGCCGCCAAGCTCTTGACAACCCCTGTCTCCTCCTTCCAGCACTGGGGCTGCAGGTGCTCTTCCTGTCCAGGTTTTTAGGAGGGTCTGGGGATCTGAACTTGGGACCTCAGAGCTGCAAGTACTTTACCCACTGAGCCTCTTCCCAGTCCCTATTACTTTACACTTGAAAAAAAAAAAAGAGTCTTAGGAAATCTTTCAATAGAACTGCCTACAGTTCCCAACTTAATTAATCTAATTAGTGGATTTAAGTACTAATTAGCATGTTTCCTATTAGAATTAGAATGTAACCTATTCTCTACAAGGCACACAGCTTTTTTACTTCTTTTTTTGTTGTTGTTCTTTCTCTCTGTAAACCTTCCATCACGCGCTCCTAATATTTTTAGTGTTTTATTCCTTCTTGGATGGAATATTTTTAAAAATAATTTTAAATAATTTTTATTTTATATGTGTGAGTGTTTTGCCTGGACTCACGTCTGGGGTACCAGTTGCATGCCTGGTACTCGGGGGATCCAGAAGATGGTGGCAAATACCCTGGGATTGGATTATAGACAGGTGTGAGGCACCAGGTAGATGCTAGGAATCAAGCCTGGGTCCTCTGAACAGCAGCTGACGCTCTTAAGTGTTGATCAATTTCTCCATCCCCCAAAGCGTGCAGCCTATGCTGGCCTTCAGCTCAGGATCCCCCTGCCTCTTCCTTTTCAGCGTGTCCTACACATGTGGCCACCACAACTAGCTGGTTTAAAAAATAAAATTTGATAATAAAAATTAAAGCTTTGTGATTCTCTTTTTCTTCATATGGATTCTTTCTAGAATCTGTGATGGTCCTTTATTTCAGAAATTAGATTTTTCTGTGCCACCAAACCCACCCATTGCATCTGATTGCAATAAAGTTTTGTTAAAGAGGAACTTTAATTTTTTCCCTTTTCATGTATGTAGGTTATGCATGTGTGTGTCCATGTTTGCATGGATGTAAGCACCCACTCCCTCCCTCCCTCCCTCCCTCTCTTTCCCTCTCCCCTCCTTCCTTCCCTCCACCTCCCCCCTGCGTATGTGTGTGTGTGTGTGTATATATATATATATATATATATATATATATATATATATATATATACACACACACACACACACACACACACACATAGGTGAACGTGCAGTGGAGGCCAAAGCCTGCTATCAGGAATCATCCTTAGTTGTTCAAATATTCACCTTAATCACTAAGGCAGGATCTCTCATTAAACTCAACGCTGTCCCTTATGCATCTTCTCCCTGTGCTAGGGATCCTGTCTTTACCTTCCAGGGCTAGAATTACAGTTGGCTGCCATAGTCACTCACCTTGCATTCTCATAAGTCCGGGGGAATCCAAACTCAAATCATCATTATTATACAGCAAGCAACTTAACCACAGAGCTGTCTCCCCAGCCGAAGAGAATAGTTTCAACACGAAGAAAGGGGGATAAGTGTGAATGTAATATAGGTCATGATTTAGTCTGGCCTGGTTTATCTCTATTATTAATTAGAGATTTGAAAAGAAGAAGCACAAATTCAAGTCTCAGTGGCCTACCAATATAATTCTCCTTCTACAAATATGGCATTTCTTTAAATGCCTTTCAAATTCTTGAGATCTTCATTGCATCAGGGAAGAGACTCCCCCCTTGGCTTAGCCAAGTCATCTATGCACTGGGGTCTGACCTTGGCAGGAGGAAATGGCACAGTAGGCAGGTAGTTCTTATTTGCACTAAGTAGAACTCAAACTGGATGTCCATACTGCTATGTGTTGTTCTTGTAGATTCTAGTTTTTCACGTTCCATACATTTTTCAAAGCCATTCTTGGATGATGGATGCTATTGCCCTCTCTGAAAATATAGAATTAATCTAGAACTCTTGCCTGGGCCTCTTCCCACTCTTCAGCCTGTTGTCTGAACTCAAGGCTAGCCAGCTCTTGTCTTCTTTCTTCCATTCCTGCATCCCAAATGGTACAGGCAATGAGCCCTCTCTTCTACATGGTCAGTCACTCTATCTCTTCCTGCTGATTCTCTGAGAGTATTGAGACAGAATCATTGTGTAAAACCACACTCAATAAAACTGCCCCATCCCTTTCATCTCCTTCCAACTCTTTCTTTGCCCACGTGAAGTCCTCAATCATGCCCTCAAACTAGTTCTCCACCCCTATCACACAGGGTTCCTGTCCGGTTCTTCCACTCAGTCAGTGGTGGCCCTAGGGACTCTGCCTTTCCTGTCACTATGTTGTCACCACTGTATGTCCTTCTCACTGTTGACCTCTTCAGAACGTTTTACACAGTGGGTCAAGCACAGATGCTGCCTCCACATGACTGATCTCCATCACTCTCTAATTCTTGACTCTGCACCAGAACTTGACTCACAGATTTAATTGTCACTTGGCATTTCCCTGTGCTAGAAGTTCTCATATTCAACAGGGGATACGATTGGCCTCCAGAGAGCCACTGAGAACTTTGCTAGCCTTTACCATACATCAATTCCCTGAGGCAATTCATTATCTCCATAGTTCCCTTTACTTTCTGCACATCTTTCCTTTAAAATTCCCAGAATGCACTTCTCTTGTCTTTGCTTTGTCACTAGCATCTTAAATGAAACCATTGTCCATTGTCTCTTGATTGAAGTAGTCCAGTAGCTTGTCTGTCTGTCTTTCTTTCTTTCTTTCTTTCTTTCTTTCTTTCTTTCTTTCTTTCTTTCTTTCTCTCTCTCTCTCTCTCTCTCTCTCTCTCTCTCTCTCTCTCTCTTTCTTTCTTTCTTTCTTTCTTTCTTCAAGACAGGGTTTCTCTGTGTATCCCTGGATGTCCTGAAACTCACTCTGTAAACCAGGCTGGCCTCAAACTCAGAAATCCACCTGCCTCTGCCTCCCAAGTGCTGGGATTAAAGGCATGCACCACCACTGCCCTATGAGATTTTCAGATGTGGATTCAATGGTTTTTGGTTAGATCCACCCCTGACTACCCCCATTCTGGGTCTTAACCTCCTACATCTCCCCCACTCTCCCATGCCCTCTTCATCTTCATCCCTGTTTGTTCATGTGTCTGTGTGTGCACATGTGTATGTGTACATGCATGTGTATGTGTATGAGTTATTTAGTACAGTTTATGCTGCCTATGCACATACACCCGGGTGCTGGGATACACAGGATATTTACCATTAGGGTGTAGGCAACTTATCCAGGCACACACATCCCTGAAGAAAACTGACTCTCTTCCCTACAATCATCTACTGCTTATAGCTTCTCAACTAGGAGCAGGGCCTTGTGAGCCCTTCTCCTGACGTTGCTAGAGTATTGACTGGTTTGATCTTATATAGATCTTATACAAGCAGCCAGAGCTGCTGAGAGTTCAGGGCATCACTGTTACATCCAAAAGATGCTGCTTTGCCCTCTTGGACCTCTTGCTGTCACAATCTTTCCACTGAAATCTCTTTTGATTGCTTGGCTGTATACAACCCACATTCCTCACAACATCCAGAGAAAACTTTACAACACACAACCATGATGATTTTGGTGCTTCGTTTATTCCTTCCTAGTTACTTCCAATCATATTAGGATTAAAATAGAAAGCCCTTTCTCTGTCCATGCCTGCCAGTTATCCAGAGCTCCTGACACACCACTCACCCTCTTGTCTATGAATTTTTCCCTACATAAACTCTTGTTGTTTGAACCAACTATACTTTCTGCATGGGATATTTCTCCTCTTAATTTTTATGTATTTCATGTGCTGCCTTTCTTTCATATCTTGCCACCTGTAGCTCATCCTCAGAGATAGGACTCCCTTTCTTATGTCCTCCTCTCCCTTCTCCTACTCCTCTTCTTCCCCCTCTTTTTTTCTATTTTCTATTCAGTGATGATCTGATTCAAATTACTAATGGCTTGTTTATTGGCTAGTTGGCTAACTCACATCTATTTCCCCCAAAATCCCAAGGACAGAAGCTTTTCTTACCTATGGGTGATAACAAAATAACAAAAAAAACAATGGAACTGTACCAATATATAATGTATTATTAGGAAGAGGGTAAAATGCATAAAATATAAAAAATAATAAGCTCTAGTAAATTCTGGACTGAGGTAGGGGTCAGGGCTAACATTATGAAATAATTTCTTGAGATAGCAGTTATGACATGCTGTTAATATTAGTTTTATTTCCCCCACTGTGAAGGAAGAGCCAAAGAATGATGAAACTCTCTAAGCAAAAAGAAGTGGCATGAACTCAAGTACCATGGCAATGGTATCCACCCTTGAACTTTGGAGAGTTTACTACAGTTTCTGCAGGGGTTTCCTTATAGCTTTGGTTGCTCCATGCTGCAACTGAACACCAGGTTGTTGAACCTCACGATGTGGGTAGATGCAGGTACCAAAGTCGAGCCCTTATCTCAGCTGATTCTTTCAGTGGGTCCAGGGAGATTCTCCTGTCCTCTGGGAACCAGGGGTCTGGGACTCACACCTGCTTCCCGTGTCCTTACTTTCTCACAAGAGCAGAACCACATGGTCCCTGGGTCAATGAGTTGATCATCCAGCATGTAGCAGACACTGTGAGGGGAACCAGAGCCATGTGTGCAGCCTCCTTGTCTTCAAGTCTCTCCAGATCATCTTGTTCCTGAGCAGATTTTCAGCGTGTACTATTTTCCGGTATAGAGAACATGCCTGCAGCGGAGACTATAATTTCATCCATTGACTGCTTACGGAGGATGCTGTTCATAATCTGTATTGATCAGTAGTTTCTTGTTACACCTTTTAACTTAGCTGTATGTGGCCTATTGACTGTCCAACTGATCCTGCCAGCCTTCCTCTCTAAGTGCCAGGCATGGAGCTGGGGACATGGCTCAATCAGTATGCAAATGTGAGGATCAGTGTTCAGTCCCTAGAACTCACATATAGAAAGCTGGAAGTGGTACCGCACACTTATAATAACAGTACAACAGAGGTAGAGACAAGTGAATTCCCAGGTTTCGCTGATTCACTGGCCAGTCAGTTAGCATACCCAAACTGGTCAGCTCCAGTTTACATGTTCGCCATTTCCAAGACCTTTTTTTTTCCTTTTTTCTTTTCTTTTTTTTTGGGGGGGGGGCTAGCTTTTGTAGTAATTTATATAGTTTCTATTTAGCTAAATAAATCCATTAGTCTGTTTTTCTATTGCTATAAGAAAACTCCGAAGACTAGATTACTTATAAAGAAAAGTTTATTTAATCCACAGTATTTAAGGGCTAAGAGTGTAAATAGCATCAGGTTACTGGATCTAGGGAGAGCCCTTCCTGGGTATGTCATCAAGGTGCGTCATCAAGGTGCGTCATCAAGGTGAATGGCATCACAGTGAAGCTTGCGTGTGAGAGGGATGAGTTGAAAGAGAGCTGGAGGGAGAAGAGTTGGGCTGGTTCTTCTATAACACCTAGAGGCTCATGAAAACTCTACTAGTCCCATCCTAGGGAAACTTTCTGGAAGATCTTGAACAGTACGACTGCCTCCCAATACTGCCTCTGCTCAACAAGCTTCCAACACATGAAGCTTCGGAGAGGCCTATCCAAACCATAGTCAAACCACAATAGCTAAGTTTCCAGACATGCCTAGGTAATGTTCACACTGTGCTCAGGGATATGACATCATCACAGATTTGGGACATTCGCATGGATCATGTTCAACATCTTACAGTCTCAGTCACTGACTGCACTCCATCTTTGTAGTAGTTGCAGCCATGTTCCAGGTTCAGCTCATGTCTGTCCCACTGATATGTAATTGGGAGGGGAAGGGGAGGGAGAGGGAAGGATTGCAGCTAAACCAGTAACAGATCCTTGCTGTCCTTTGGTAAATGGTCCCTACAGTGATGTGGGAGAGAATGGGCTATGACAGCTTCGGGAAGCTTCTGCTATTTACTCTCTGAGGACAAGATAGCTCTCTCTGATCGACGTCTTCCCTTGTGGTAAATTACACATAAGACATTCATCATCATAACTGTTTTCAAGTGGTGTCAAGTTCACATTTCTAGAACTTTCCCACTCTCTGAAATCAAAACTCTGCCCATGAAACAGCGACCCCTCCCCTTCTCCCAGCCCCCACGCCGACCAGTGGTTTTCAACCTTATGACCCTTTAATACATTTCCTCATGTTCTGTTGACTCCCTACCATAAAATCCTTTTGTTGCTCCTTCTAACTGTAGTTTTGCTACTTTTATGATTCACAGTGTAAATATATATTTGATGATGACCATAGGTAACCCCTGTGAAAGCGTTGTTTGACCACCTGCCCCCAAGGGGTCTTGACCTACAGGTTGTGAGCCACTGCCCTAGACTCTGGCAAACACCATTCTGCTTTATCTCTCTCTGAGTTGGATTTCTCTAGACTCCTCATTTAAATGGAAACACACAGCATGTTTCCCTGTGTCTGGCTTACATCTCTTAGTATATTGTCTTCAAGGTTTATCCATGTGTTAGCGTATGTCAAGATTTCCTTTCTCTTAAAGACTGTATATGTTATTGAATGTGGATGGTCTGCTTTGGGATCATGTCTTTGAACACTTACTAGCAGCTGGTATGGGACCTGTTTGACAGATCTGAGTTACAGCTACATCTCTCAGGTTCTTTGTTGATCTGTCAAAAAGTTTAACCAAGTCTGAAACTCTTGTACCATGCTTTGCCTGCCATGATGGACTGATGCTCCCTAAACTATGGGCAAAAATAAATCTTCCTCATACATTGTTTCTGTCAGATTTGGGGGGACTAGAGAGGTTGCCCAGGTTAAGAGCATGTACAGTTCTTGCAGAGGAACCTGGTTCAGTTTCTACCATTGAGAAGTTAATATCTTTTTGTAACTCCAATTCTAGTGGGCCCGATACCCTCCTCAGTCCCCCATAGGTGCCAACACACACACACACACACACACACACACACACACACACACACACACACCACTGCACATAAACTCAGGAAGGCATGCAAAAATACACATAAATAAAATAAACCTTTAAAAAAAGTAATACAGACTCTATGTATGACATTTTGCTTTTCTTTTCATTGGCCACTAGATCCTTTATATATTTATTTTATATTCTTTATTAATTTTGCTTTTTGACAATTCCATGCATGTATATAATATATTCTTCTTACCTCCATCCCCTGCCACCTCCCCTCTTAGCCTACTATTCTCCTCTTCTAGGTACATGACTTTTGATGTTGTTTTTCGACCTCTTTAGTTTAACTGGGCTATCTGTATGTCACTGAATTAGAACTGTTCATTGGTCTCTGATAGGGTCATGGGTAGTTCCTGCATATTTTCAGACAGGCTGTTCTCTGCCATCTTCTCAGGAAGCATAAGCCCCTTCCTTGCCATTTGAGATTTGATAAAAGCAATGGCTTCCGAAGTGAAGGTCCTTGCCCAACCAAGGTCACAGAGACTAGAAGGAACTTTGAGTGAACAGAGGGGCCTTGCCTTTCTCTAGGGTCTGGCCTTTCCCTGTTGTATTCATATTACAAAACACCAGCTATTTGGGAAATGGATTTGATCATAATCAAATGAAAAGTGTAAAAGGGCTTTTGCCCCATGGACAAAGCAGATGAACTGATGAACAGCTTAAGATCATATTTTCCTCTAATGATTACTGTCTACATATTTTGACTATTTTTCCAATAGCCTTGCTTCACCTGGTTTGGCTTTGTTCAATGATTTACTTTCTATGATGGACTTTTTCACAAAATAAAACAATAATTTACTTTCAGGTAATATTTTTATCTAGAGCATTGCCTAGAGCGAACATCTTTTAAATATATGGATATTGTAGGGAAAGACAATGGATTCCTCTTGTTCCATTCTTATAAGAGTTTCTGGTTTTCTGGTTGCAGAAGCCCTTAAATATCCCAGACATGCTGTTTGCTCTCATGGACACAAGGTGGAGACATGCCATGTCAAATTCCTCGCACACTGTCTCCTGTGGCACACACCGTCATTATCAGCCTTTTTAGCATGTCTTAATCTCCATCATATGTGCAATGGTCAGTTACTGGCAAGTAGTATTTAGGGCTATTTAATGAAAAAGAACCAAAAGAAGATAGATATAGATAAATGGATGCTTAGAAAGACAGGTAAGTAGACAGACAGATATGATACATATATATAAGTAGGTAGATAGCATACAGATGGACAGCTAAATGCATAGATGTGAGATGTGTTAGCAGCGAGATGTGTTATATGAACTGGTTCTGCAATGATGGATGATGTGGAGGGTGGCCATGATAGACTTGATTGCCTTGAGCTAGAGAATCACAAACCCCAGCAGCGTAGCCCAGTCAGTTCAGGCTGGAAAGCCCCAGATTCAGGACATGTACTGTTCTTGCAGAGGTACCTGGTTCAGTTTCCACCATTGAGAAGTTTGCTGCTGCTCTATCAGAGGCTGAAAGTCTAAGAATCAGGGGGAGGGAAGGGAGTAGTTTTCTGTAATTATGTGTGTCCAAAAGATGGAAAATGTGGAGTTTAAATCAGCAATAATAGGAGAAGGTAGGAAGCCAACTCCAGGACAGTGAAAAGGAGAGGGAGGAGGGAGAGGAGAGGGAGGACTGAGTGGAGGAAGAGGAGAATAAAGGTGAAGAGTAAGTAGAGGGAGGTAGGGAGGGAGGGAGGGAAGGAGGGAGGAGAGGATTAATTCCTTCATTTGCCTCTTTGTTCTGTCTGCTTTCCCCGATTAGATGGAGCCATGCATACTGAGTCAAGGCAAATCTTTCTCATTCTAGCCACTAATTTAAATACCAGCCTCTTCCACAGATGTCTTCTCTAGCATGCTGTCTTAGTTAGGGTTTTATTGCTGTGAAGAGACACCATGACCATGGCAACTCTTATAAAGGACAACATTTAGTTGGGGGTGGCTTACAGTTTCAGAGGCTTAGCACATTATCACTATGGCGGGAAGCACGGCAGCATCTAGGCAGACATGGGGAGGGAGGAGCCATCTTGATCCACAGGCAGCCAGGAGGAGACTGAGTATCACACTGGGCATAGCGTGAGCACATGGGAGACCATAGAGCCCACCTCCGCAGTGACGTACTTCCTCCAACAAGGTCACATCCCCCAGTTAGTGCAGTCACCTATGGGCCAAGCATTCAAACACATGAGTCTATGGGCCCAAACCAATTCCCCCACACACATAATGCCATGCCATTTCTCTGCTGTCCTTACTCTGGTCACCTGTCATACAAAATTTGCCATCACAGGATAAACTCACATAAATACACATCTAAAAATATAGGCCAAAGGTACGTTATTGCCTTTAATATAGAGTGAAAAAATTACATAATTATGAAAATTGGGCCTAGTGGTACCAGCTTGTATGTAATGCCAGCTGCTTAGAAGACTGAGGCAGGAGGATCACAAGTTCAAAGCCTGCCTGGGCTACAGAATGTATTCAGGACTTGTTTGTATAACCCCTACATCAAATAGATAGATAGATAGATAGATAGATAGATAGATAGATAGATAGATAGATAGATAGATATTAACAAGAAAAGGGGAAGTAGAAAGGGGTCCCAATGGTAGAATACTTGCCAAGTGCATGCATGAAGCCCTAGGTTTCATCCTGACCCAAACAACAACAAGACATGGGTAAGAACTAATGAGGGAAAATAATAAAATGCTGGCACTGTTCCTGGCAAGCGACAGACATCCTGTGAGTGGGAGAGAAGACATGAGTGGGTGGGACATAAGCTCCCTGCGAGATCTGGTGCTTTTGTGGCTGCCAAATACACTCCACCTCTCTTGCTCTCTTGCACTCTTGCTCTCTTTATGCATGTAAGTGTATGCAGTACGCGTGAGCTTTCAAGTGTAATGGTGTGTGTGTGTGTGTGTGTGTGTGTGTGCCTGTCCATGTCCATGTGGAGGATACATGTTAATGCTGGGTGCTCTCTTCATGGTATCTCACTGAATCTGGCCCTCACAGGTTTGGTTACTCCAGCTAGACTGCTTGCCTGGGAGACCCCAGCTCAGCCTGTGAGAACTGGGTTGTAGGTGGCCTGCCATGGCCACCAGGCTTTGTATGGTGCTGGAAATTCAACACGTGTACTATGAGTGTATGTGCAGGTGCCCAAGGGATTCAGAGACTCAGATTCCCTGGAGCTGGAGTCACAGGTGGTTGTGAACCAACTGATGTAGGTGCTGGGAACTGAGAAGTCAGTTCTTCAAGAAGAGCAGCTCATGTTCTTTACCTCCCCTCCCCAGACCCCACTCCCACCCCCACCCCCACCCCCTCCCTAGACCCCACCCNGAACGGTGGAGGATCCTCTCTGCTCGAAGGGCAACACAGTCAACTTTGCTTTTGCACTAGAGGGAGGCCAGACCATAGCTAATTAGTGTCTGCCCCCCAGAGCAGGACAGATGGAACCCAGGTTGCCCTGTGAGCAGCTTGGCATCTGGTCCCATCTGCAGTGGGCGCCTGCAAAAGCCTGCAGCTATGACAGCTGTTTGGCTCCATATCAGGTGTTCCAAACCTGTATACAGGTACCTGAGCCAAGTTCCATGGGACGAACGAACGGTGTGGGTATCCCTCCAGGAAGTACACTGCCCTTCAGGAAGTCACAGGGACACAATCAATGACCCTAACAAAGGTAGCCTAGGAAACAAAACACTTCTGAATCTAGGACTCTTAACAGAAACTCCTTAGCAATGTTTTCTTATAAACAGCTTATCTCCTGAATATCATAATATCGTGGGTTTTGAAAACATCACTATAACATTCAGATGACCTTGAAAGTTCTGTGCTGCAACTTCCTGGATAAGCAGAACACTTTAACCATTAACTCCTTGTGTGTGGTTACAGTCATTTGGGATGTAACGATGTTTTGATTTGTATACGGCCTTTACTTGATCCTTCCCCCTTTAGTTTTCTTCCTTTAAAGGCATGCTTCCAAAGTTCTCTCTCTAAGATTACTTCATCTCCATTTGACTTTTATCAAGGTGTTGTTCTTGTTTTGTTTGTTTGGGACTAAGTCTTACCGTGTATCACTGATTGGCTGAGCATGCTCTGTGTAGAACTTGGTAGTCTGGATTCGAACTTACAGAGATCTGCCTATCCCTGTCACTCAAGTGCTGAGATTAAAGGTGTGCATCACCATGCCCAACTACCCTTCTTATTTTTAATAATGTGTGTGTGTGTGTGTGTGTGTGTGTGTGTGTGTGTGTGTGTGTGTACTATAGCTATGCTCAAGTCAGATATCAACCCTAGAGTTGAAGTTGTAAATACATAGGTGGTCATGAGCCTCCTGGTGTTGCTGCTGGGGTTGAATCTGGGTCTTTTGCAAGAGCAATAGGTGCTCCTAACTGATGACCGCCCCTCTGTCTATCTCTCTCCATCTCCTTTATTTTTATCTATTACTATACTCATCTGTCTGTTAAAACACAGTCCTAGGGATTCTAACTTGGATGGTCTGCTCAGAGTCCCAATCATTTGGGTGCCTCACAGTCTCCCTGGTGTTACTAATGCTGGTGTTCCTGGTCCAAGGAGATGACCACAGCCATATCGCTATCGCTATCTCTATCTCTGCCTCTGCCTCTGCCTCTGCCTCTGCCTCTGCCTCTGCCTCTGCCTCTGCCTCTACCTATATAATCTATCTACATGTGTCTTACTGTCCTTGTTAGCTTTACATGTTGACTTGTTGAGGACTAGAGCTGCTGAGAGGAAACCCTCAGTTGAGGAATTGTGTACCTCACACTGTCCCGTGGGCATGTCTGGGGATGTCTTGCTTTGATTATTAACCGATGTAGCGTCCTGCCCTGTTAAATAACTTACCCCAAGCACAAATTCCTTGAGACAAATGAGAACATTGGTGCATACAGGCAGCACACATGTGATATGTAATTATCACTCTTTTCCTGCATTCCTTTCCTGTAGTCCATCTGTGGTTTTAAACCCACATCCTTCCATCCTTCCAGGCACATGTGCCTGAAAATGCTCAATGCTCACAGCAAGGGGAGCTCTTTCAGCTTGTGAACAGAGGACCGTACTTTCCTGTTCTTAGGACTGTTTGTCCATGAGCTTTCTGCAGGTGCTGCCTCTGCCTGGGTCTTCCTGGGACTCTCTGGCCTCCAGACACACGCCGTAATGCCTGCACAACACTGTACACATGAATTTACATGCACACATAATACACCTACCACAAATGATATAAATTAATGAAGAAAAAATATAGTGTTGCATGCTGTTGTCGACTTTGTTCTCTTGGTTTTGTATCTTTTACCCTCAATTTAGTAGCTTTGAAAAAGCTAAGCAGGAGCTACCCCTGTGTTAGTTTTACAGATGCTGAACACGGCCCGGCCCCCGATTGGTGTCTCACACCCACCTCCCTAACTGCTCATCAGCTTCTGGCTGTGGAGAGATTTATCAGTAGGAGCTGACAGGAATAGTTATCACACATCTTACAGTCCTTGGCTACCGAAGTCAGACATTTGTTATGAAAGTTCAGATATTGGCCTTGGAGTCCGTGCTTGGGAGGGGGCGGGGAATCTCTTTCATTGTTATAGCCAGTGATAGTTTAGAAGGAATTTTGGGCATAATATCATTCCATCACTTAGCACCTATTTTCCTGTTGAAAAACCTCCATTTTTATTTTATAAAAACTAAACTATTTTTTTATGTTAAAGAAACTATTCACGCCTTTTGCTAAAATTTCAAGCCACCAAGTAACGAACACGGTGCCTACACACGAAAGACAATAAGTGATACGTTTGATGCTATAATTTCCCTGATAATTTATGCAGCATCCATGGAATTGGCTTCTGTAAGTGGAAAATGCATCACTCAAAGCAGTCACAGTCAATTTCTGTCGAGGCAAAGAAGTGGCTGAAAGCAAGGCTTTTAACTCTGCTTCCCTCCGACTCATTTATAAGCATTAAACAAAAACAAAAACAAAAACAAAAAACAACTAAATGAATAAAAAGAAATCCTGACAGAAATATTTGCTTCCAAATGCACTAAACCTCCAGCAGCTGGTTTCCGGTCACAACCCTTACTGCTATGAAGGCAGGGTGATGGCTGAAGCAGGGCTGTATCACTTTAAGAAACATAGTTGTAACCAAAGAGACAAGACCAGACCAAGAATTAGCTGCCTGTTTATTGCATAGCTTTATGGAATTTTGAGAGGAGTGGGTTTGTTTGGGAAAATTAGATACTGCGTCTGATTTTTTTTCAGACTCCAGTCTGCTTGGATACCCTCTCTTCCAAGTCCCCCCAAGGCTGCTGCAAAACAGCAGCGCGAGCTAGGTAGTGATCTACTAACATGCTGCCTCTTGATGCAACATGGCTTGTGTTTAGTTATTGTTTATTCTTGGCAGTACACTTTTGAGAACGTAATTGCTTTTTCTGCAGAAGATAAAAGCATTCAAAATTCTGGATAGTGCATTTATCCTTACCGCTCTGTGGAGAGTGAGGTAAACACTCTTCTCATCTTCCCTGGCTTGCTCACTGTCGCTGTTCTTCTAAAGGCCGACGGTATGTAGCACTGGACCGAACAGTCTGTCTAGTCCCATAACATTCAGAGTTCCTGATCTCTGACCTCCACTTAACTTCCTGGTTAGCCTTTTTCTATACCTGCACCCTTCTACACCAAACAGTTTAGCTATGTTGAGTTTAAAAAGAATTGGTTGATATATATATTTAAAAAGAATACATTTGGTTCATACCCTGGAAAGATTCTTCCAAGCTATATTTAAAGGTAAATATGCTTTGTGATTTCCTTTAAGTTTCTAGAATAATTTTATCCAACCCACACCTAAAGATTTAATATATGGCTAACAAGTTTCTCTGGTGGCATTTGAGGATACATGTTGTACAAATTAAATTTTAATAACAGCTATCAGACTTGAGAGATATTTCTTTTAGTAAATGGCTTGCTATCTAAGCATGAGGATGCGTTCAAACCCCAGTACCCAAACAAAACAAAACAAAACAAAACAAAACAAAACAAAACAAAACAAAACATGATGGTAAGCCATGATGGTAAGCACTTGTAATTCTAATATTGGGCTCCAGGCTACTGAAAGACCATGTCCAAAATTTAAATTAGATGTCTCCTAAGTAGTGATACCCAATGTATTCTGGCCTTTGCTATATGCAGATGCATACCCACACAAATTGTATTCCTGCTCATACACAAGAGTGAGTGCACATGTATGTGTGAGCACACACACAGATACACAGACACGTAGACATGCACACAGACACACAGAGAGACACACATACACACAGACACAGAGACACACAAACATACCAGCATGAACAGCATGAACAAAATATACCCTGACGCTTACTTTATAATAGCAAGTCACCTTTTTCTTGCATCTTCGGTGTAACTTTTGGGTGTTATAAAATTAGAAAGATTAGTGTATCAAGCCAGTAGAGCTTATATCAAGAGTAATGGCTTCTCTCTCATACTTAGTTTCATCTAAACTTAGACATAAGACCAGGATGTTAGCTTCTGAGTATCCATGGTCTCCAGCTGGGAGATAATCACTGAGATATAGGATAAGATTGCAGAGATGTGCAGGACATCCCTGCACATGAAGTCCACATTAAAGATATCCTTGTACAGAAGACTGGATCATGAGCCACTGAAGAGATGTGTCCACCCAGAACTGTGACCGTGACCTCATTTCGGAGAAGGGTCTTTCCATATAGAAGATTGAGTTAGAGATGCTTAGATGAAATCACTCTGGACCAAGGAGAGTTCCCAACCTAGTGACTAGTGGAGAATCCATAGCCTGGAAGTGAAGTAGAAATTACAGAAGAGAAAGGTGAGGTGAACATGTAGGCAAAGATGGGGATGACATGTCTCCAAGCCAGACTGCAGCCAACAGTAATAGCAGTATGGAGTACAATTAGTTTGCCTCCATGGTCATCAGAAGGACTCAAGCCTGTTGACAACCCACCTTCATGCTCCAGTCTCCAGAAGAGCACACTACTGTTGTCTCAAACCATTATGTTCATGGAAATCAATCAAGGTGGCAGGTAGAAACCAGACCACCTTGCCTGCAACTCTATGTGACAGATCAGCTATTGGAATAGCATTGTCCTTTGAAAACAAATACTTCAAGGAAACTTCAAAGCTCATTGCCACTCAATGCAATTCATTAGACACATTTGTTCATTTATAATTTGTACATGTGCATGCCGTGGTTGGTGGGAGCAAAGCCCACAGGAGTCACTTCTTTCCTTCTATGTGGGTTCTGGGGATCAAACTCAGGTGGTCAGGTTTGATAGCAAGCACCTTTACCCTCTGAGTCATTTCTTCAGGCCCAATGCAAACTGTATTAATCTAAGTGGTTTTTCCCTTCCTAAGGACCAAGGAGATAGGCTCTGCTGTGAATTAGTATTGAAGGCAAGGGGATTGGGAGCCAATATTCCTGTCTCAGGGCCTGTCCTTTTCCTGTTTATGGGTGGGAGGTTCATTTGGTCTTCTTAAAACCCCTTTTGAACATTTACAAAATGTGAATTTTCTTTCTTAATTAAAGAGATGCAGAGACGTGAGGACTCAGTGCGATGGTACAGAGAGAGTGTTATAAAGCTTGGAGGGCAATACCGATGTCTGTTTGTATTATTTTGCAGCAGGAGACTGTGTTAGAGAGAACGTTTTGCTTAGTTTTAAGGCACCAGGATGCAACAAATCAATAGGCTAAGGTACAGAGCCCTAGACTAATTCTGTAACACATTCTGTGGCTCAACAAAAGGAGAAGAAAAACTTCTTCCAGCACCAGAATGCAGTTTCTCCTAGTCTGAGACATGTTAAAGGGAAGAGATTTAGTCAACTAGTTCTAGAGCCTCACAGAGATTCTAAAATATGTAAGAAAACATGGGGCAAGCAGGCAGTTTAGCAACACCTTTTGGAACAGGATCCACTTACATGTTATTGATATCTTATTCAGAGTATCAACAAATAAAACACGGCCACTCACAAACATCTGCACTCAAATTCTCCGGGGAGGGGGGGGGAAACGGTATGATGTTCCTTTCTGCCCACCAAAGGCATCGGACACAAACATAGCACACATGCATGGATACAAGCAAAATATCCATGCCATACACATTAAGAGAAGAGAAATAGAATTATATAGATATCAGTTCACCCATTTTTTTTTTTGCCACAATCTACTTCTCAAATAACTCCAACGTAAAACTAGGCACACTCCTCTATGTGTAAAGCTTCAATGTGTTTATAAGATGAAAATAAAATTTATAAGTGAAAGACAATAGGAGCTAAACCCTAGTAACTTACATTACCAATGACACAGTCAGTGCTCTCGTGGTGAACTGAGTACTGCAGCAGAGGGCGGGGCTTTCAGGATTGGCATGGCTGATATGATGTGTAACTTCACTGTGTCTGCCAGGCTTCATTTGTGCAGTGCCTACGGTGTGCATTAGCCAAGAAGACACTATTTCTTCCATATGATTGCTTCCTCATTTATTGATACGCACTAGAGTAGCCACATACAAGCCAATGTGCATATGGGCAATAGTCAACTCTGACACATAAAGACACATAAGGGAATTGGTGGGCTAAAACACATTGGTGACTGTTGAAGTCTCTCTCCCTTTCTCTCTTTCCCTCCCTCCTTCCTCCCTCTGTGTGTGTCTCTCTGTGCCTCTGTCTCTCTGCTTCTCCCCTCTTCCTCCCATGTCTGTGTGAGGATGGAAGAGAAAGAGTGTATGTGTGTGTGTGTGTGTGTGTGTGTGCGCGCGCGCGCACGCGCGCGTGTGCGCGCGCACGTATGTGTGCATGCATGCGTGTGTGAATGCAGACTTGTGATACCACAGCACACATGTACAGGTGAGAGATTACAGTCTCAGGTGCCATCCTCAGCTCCCACCCTGTTAGAGTAAAGGCCCTTTACTGCTTGCCACTATGCATGCCAGCCTAGTGGCTGTGAGCTCCCAGGGGTTCTCCTGTCTCCAACTCCCATCTCTCTGCAGGTGCACTGAGGGTACAAACAGGAGCTCCAAGTCTGCCTAAGTGTTTTTTGGAGATCTGAACTCAGGTTCTCCCACTTGTCCAAGTTCTTTGCCCACTAATCTCTCTCTCTCTCTCTCTCTGCGGAACTAGCCAGAATCTCATGGAGATACCATATGGATCAAGAAGCAATAATGAACCATAACGAAAGAAATCTTTGGACCACCAGTGGCCCCCTCACCACAGTATGGAAATCTTAATCTGCAGCAAACTTGGTCAGGATAGATTCATGTTTTCCTCTTATATTTGTCGCAAATGTAGTCAATATTTATTGCAGACATTTAAAAAATTAGTAGCTAAAAATGCTATTCTTAATGCTGTCCTGCAGAGAAACTCCCATTAAGGTTTAAATATTTGTTTGTCCTCTATGCAAATGATATTGTTGTATACTCTACTAAAGCATTTTCCCACTTAGGAAAGCATTGAGCACTGCTTTCCCAATTGTGAAGTATTCTCTTATAAAAGCATCTGATTGACTTTAAGTCTGTGTTTCTGTTAAAGTGTAGCAAACAAGCCACTTATTTGCATATTCTGGTTGCTCACAGTTTCTCACACTCCATAAATTATGCTGAAGTCTGGAAGGTGCAAGTCTTCCTTTGTAACACAAATGATGAGTCCATTTGCTGAGGGATGTTTTCCTTAAGTTAGAACTTATGTGTCAGAAATAATGCAAAAATTTATAAGATTTGTACATGTAAATATGAAAAATAAACCATGTTAAAGTAAATGAAGATGTTGACACTCACTTTTTACTGGGTGAGGATATAGGGCTCTAGGGAATCACCCAAGGGTATTTGTTTAGGAGTAGTTCAAGGCCAAGAGAGTTGACTTTAAATTGAAGATCCCATTATATGATTTGCCCAGGGAGATCTGAATAAATAACTATTCACCCCAGAGAAGACTCTGACAGACCAAATACATAGCCCCTCCCAAGTGTAGCTTGGTGAATCAGTGAGTTTATTGGATTTACTTAAAGGAACATGGGGGAAGTGCGACTTACAGACATTTAATGATTCAAATGCAACTGATCCACTCGTCCCCATGGGCAATAACTCATGAAAGCTGCATCTTAGAATCTTCCAGAACTATTTGCAGAGAGCTCCACTGAAGGTTTTCTTCCCAACCTTTGTTTGTTGCTTATTTTAATCTTGTGAACCTTGCAACTTTCTGAGCCTCATAGACTTCAGGCACTTCCTGAACCTCCTATGTTTTCTCAGCTTCAGAAGTATTAGGAGCCTATTCCCTGTAAGTGTTTTGACTTGGATGGAAGAGCAACAAAAGAACCTCACAGGTGTTATGAACAAAAGCAAGACAACACAAAATAGAAAGATGATATAATTAGTCATTCCCCATAGTTTTATGCTATGTCTACACACCTGTCTGATTATTGTTGATTTTATTTGTGGTATGGAATAGCCCAACATACTAGAATGCATAAAAATTAGCCTCAAGATTTTGATTTGAAAATAATTAATAGTAGATGTAATGTTTTATTTCAAATTGAGCGAAATAATTTACATTTACTAGTTGGGTTTGAATATGCAAAAGATCACCCCTAGTCACAGCTGGTCATCTGATAGAGCACTTTCTTCCTCTTGTTCCTGATTTCTTTGCTGATTCCTCTCCTACTGGCCTTAAGTTACAGTGTCCAGGCTCAGTGATGTGCCTTTCCATTCTTTTCTCTCTGTCCTCACCCCATCTCATGGCTTCAAGTACTGCAGATACCTTATTGGCTCTCTAGTGCCCAACTCTTGCCTAGCCATCTCCTCTGAACTCTCACTTAGAGCATCAGCTGCTCTTTGGCATGCCTTCTGGATGTCAGAGCATTCTTGCCTGTCTCAGCTTACACAGACACCAAATCCAGAGGAGCTGTGCCCATGTCTTGGAGTTAAGACCTTTGTAGACAGATGTGATTTCAATACCTTCTTGCCCAGATTTACTGCCACAAAGAATAAAGTATTTTTAATTCCAATTTTTCCAACACCTGTCCAGGACTTAAACTTATCACCACTCATAACTTCACAACAGCATCCCATTACTAAACAACACAAGCATTAGCTGCCATTAGAATAATGAGTTCCTTTGAATAGACTGTGGACTTATTGATGTCAGGCAAAAGGATGAACTGTGGAGACGTGGCTGGTAGCTCAATCAGCCACCTTTCATGCCTCAAACTAAAGCTTTTAGAGGCATATACTCCAGGAGAGCAGGCAACTTGAGGATTTAGATCATGGATATCACACTCACCTAGAATGGTCAGTGCCCTGAGTTCCATTCCAATCCCTGTTGGAAAACTAGGATTTGTAAGTATTGAGGTCAAGGGTTCTTTTTTTTTTTCCTGTGTTTCAGTCATATTGGTAGTGCAAAGAAGGCTTGGGAGAAAGTCAGGGTGATTGGCAGACTGACCAGCAACCCAGCAAGTGCATGGGCTCCAGGAGATAAAAGAGGAACATTCTGTGGGATGCAGGTAGGTGATAGAGAAGATAGGCAGGGAACTCAGAAGTACAGTGGTTGGGGAGGGGCATGGACCACACAGGAGAGGGAGAGGACCAGCCGTTTAGTAACTATATGTAAGAGTCCTTTTCTCCTATGGTAAAAAACATCCAGGGGTTATTACCCCCTGGCAAACAAGATGAGCTGTCCCCTTTGCAAAGTAAGTGAATGTTTAGAACAGATACCACTACTTGTAAGAACGAGATGCCCTTAATCCCATGGTTTCCTCTCTGAAAGCAGATCTGACTGACAGCCCTGTCCTCTTCCTGTGTGTGTAGTACCAAGGAACAAACACAGAGTGTCACACATGCTCTCCAAGGACAACGCCCAGCCCAGGAACCCAGCCCCGTAGCTTTCATTTGATTAAACACTTACTACAAACCACCCAATGTAGTCATTTGTGTTTTCACGATAGCACACATTAATTATACATGCTAATGGGTCTGCTTATGACATTTTCACACATATACATAATGTATTTTAATTATATTCACCCCTCTCCAATTCCCAGTTATAGGCTCCTGTCCTCATCCTCGTCCTCCCCCTCCTCCTCCCACTAATCCCTCTTCCTCTTCAAAATAAAATCTTCCTACTTTCAGTCCCTTTTTTTGTAAGTCAGGGTTGTTCATAGGAGCTTGTAGACCTTCTGAGTGGTTACACCACTGAAGATAAGGTTTCTCCTTCCCTTTCTAATTGATGTTTATGTATCACTCAGAGAGGGGCTGGGGCCCCAGGAGCCAATGATCACTTCCATTGCACAGTGCTTCAGGTTCGGTGGTTCAGAAAAGTCAAACAGCCACTGATGACTAGCTTTAGCATTGGCTTTGAGCCCAGGTACCAGCCGTGAAAACACACAGCCATATTCTGTGCTCTGATATGCCATAAACATTCAGACATAAATTTGACCTTACATAGGTAGTAAGTCAGGCATCCTGGCATGAACTTGTAGTCTCAGTGCTGGAGGGTGGAAGCAGGAGGATCCCTGGGATGCCCTGGTCATACAGCATAGCTTACTGAACAAGCTTCAGGCCAGTGTAGGACCCCTTTATCAAAAAACAAAACAAAACAAAACAAAACAAAACAAAAATCCCCAAAGAAACCAACTTGTGCAAAGTGGGTTGGTATCTCCTGAATACACACAAGATGGACATGCCTCCTCTATACGTACATGTTTGCATACTTAGGCACACACAAGCATGCTCACAAATACACTCTTCCATCTACAGATACACACCAGAGAGAGTACACTAAGCTGGGAAGGAGCCAGGCTGTCTGAAACAGAACATACCTCTCCCTGCCTTAGGAACTCTGCTGTGTACTATAGCAGGGCTTTGCCCCCTACCTTTGTCTGCTCAGGTTGGACTGAAATATCACTGTTGTCCCCACCACTCATTTCCCTGCTGTGGTGTTCAGCTTCTCTCCTGGGCTTTCACTGTTTTCCAGACATCCTGACATAGAGGGTGGCTATCGCTATTTTCTCTATCAGGAGACACAGAAAGCAGCTCTCCTTATTTATACTACCCAAAGTGACTCTCCCGATGCTCCGAAGCCCCGATGGCCCTCCTTTCCTCTTCTGTCATTGTAAAGTACTCAGCCATTGCGGTCCCCAACAGTCTACAGCCCTGAAGAATTGAGGGTGGTGTGGTTGTGCTGGACTTGGGAAAAGCAACGGACATCTGTAGACATGCTTTTTTCCCAACTGATTTTAATGACAGAAAGTCAATAATTTACAGAAATACATTATGTAAAATGACAGCAATTAAGAAAATCTCGGGCTTTGACCCTACAATCCACGGAGGATCTGTAGGTAGTTCAATAGAAGCAAAACCAGAAGATTATTTTGCTTTTGAGAAGGTCCGGTCCTGGGGTTGTCATCTGTAGTGTTAAGACAGGAAAGAGCTAATCCTGAGGGAACAATACTTTGCCTACACTGTATATGCCACCCCTCTGTTTATGACCTGTTAACAGTGCTGAACAAACTATCAGGTGACACTGGAACAATTTCCTAACACCACAGGTGACAGTCACATGCGACTGACTGCTTCTTACACCCTTGCCCTCGTCATGACTCTTCCAGGTCAATAAGTATCTCTTCTTATGACCCATGGTCACATTTCATATTCCCAGCTGTTCTGCCCGGGACAACATGCCAAGGTTTGAAAGTAAACACTGTAACCAGAATTAGTTCAGAGAGAATCGCCTGTGTTTTTGCGGCCTTGGATAATGAGGCAATTTGTTCCCTGCTCTCTGGGAAGGATCAGCGTTGTGATGGGTGGATATTTTTTTTTTCATGACGCAATGGAGCAGTTTAGCCAGTCTGTCTGTACCTCTGTTTCAGCATCATTTGCACGGTGGTTAGGGACTCAGTGGCAGTCACCATCTCCCCTTGAAGTGCCATACCATCAGAACTCAGCAGGCTAACCACGGGCCTGATTCTCGTAGTGCGGTCTCAGGAAAGCAGAAATGAGTCCTAGGCAGCTATAAGAAAGCTACCAGGCCAGGACCATTTATTAGGTCCAGATTCACATAGTCTAAACAGCTCTAGAGCAGCTCTGTAGGTCTAACAAACACTCACTGTGGTATGAGAATACTAAGCACAGAGGGTACTGGGTGGGAGTACTAAACACAGAGGGTACTGGGAGACGAGATGAAGACCATGGATGTGCTCCATCCCTGAGGGTGTTGATAGACTACTGCAAAGGCTACAGAGGCAGTGTCCAAGCTGATAACAGGATTGTGGTCAGTATGGTGGTTGGTAAAGAGGTAGATAGAGATGATGAGGTCCACAACACATGGGCTAAGGTCTAGGAAACCCCTTGAATATCAGTATGAGGATGACCATAAAGAGCTGATCAAGGACAGGCGGCCTTCAAACCGCTATCATCTGTGTGATGGCACGGCAGGAGCAAGGTCACATAGCTGCAGCCTGCATCAGCTGTGTGCCTCCTGTCCCTGGAGTCTGTGAGTCTCGACATGCTGTCTTTCCTTGGGGGCCTTTGACATGCTGAACTCAGTTTTCTGTCTCCTCTTTTCTTCAGAGTCACTCAAACGTGATCATATACGATTATTTTCCCTTCATTCCTTTTTTTATTTTCCAGGTAAAGTTATTAGTTATTTTATTGTCAAATCATAGTCATACGATTATGACAAATGTCTAGGTCTGTGTTTCCTGTACCCTTTTATCATTAATTCCATCTCTCAGAAACCTTTCTGTGTTATCTCCAGCTTGTCTCCCGGTGATAAACACTTAAACACACACACACACACACACACATACCACATGCATACATGAAACATACACTCCTACATATACCTCATTTTGCCTTACATAAGTTTTCTTATACATATATGTGCATATCATTATATATATATATATATATATATATATATATATATATATATATATATACATATATACTTGTACACATTTATACATATACATATATAATTTACATATAATTTCATACAGTTATGGACTTGGATTGATAGAAGGCTACCCTCTAAAAGCCACATGAAGCAATTGGCATATGTGTAGACAAAGGCTTCAGTGGTTAAGAGATTGTGGCTTTTGCAGAAGACTGGAATTTAGTTCCTGGCATCAACTTTGGACAGCTCACAATCACCTCTACCTCTAGTTCCAGGGGATCAGATGCCCTTCTCTGGCCTCTGTGGGCACATACACTCATGAGCACACACCTACATATAGAAAAAAAATCATTTAAAATAAGTGTTCTTTTCTTGAATATTCTAGACCAAAACTTCATATTTTGTTGGTCCCACCTCCATTTGGGGTTACATAATTAAATCCTGGGGAGGGGAGAAGCACATTAAAAAAAACTTTCAGTGGAAAAACGTTTTCTGGTTGTGCAATAGCAAAACTTACTTTAGAATCAAGAACATAATGATCCAAAGGTGTTTCTGGCCGTGCCCCCCTGGGTAGCTTCTCATGGCCTCACCAGGGCCTTGGTTCTGAACACACATTCCTGTGTACACTACACTGGGAGAGCCACCACACCACGGCAAGGGATGCTGGCTGTGATACCTTAGCCAAGATTCCAGACTGTGGAGTGGGACTTTTGTTTGTTGTTTAGTCTTGGGTTTCTATTGTTTTGTTTTGTTTATTTTTTTTTCTCTATATGCAGTTTTCTGCGCTTAAAGGAGGATCCTGGCTTCATCACAGGAAGCAAAGATTTTTAGTTGTTGTTGCAATTATCATTCCTCAGCATGTAAGCATCAAAAAAAACATATCTGGGGTCAGATGGGATCACACAAACAAGGGGATCCATCTTAGTATGCGGGTGTGCCTTCACCTTTAATACAGTGTAAAATTATGTAGAGTAAAATGGATCCCTAAAGTTGAAAATTTTTAATATGTATGTACGTGACTCATGCTAGAGCATACATTGAGGGTCAGAGGTCAAGACTGTGGAGTGGGTTCCAGCATCGAACCGAGGTCACCAGGCTTCCAAGGCAAGCGTTTTCCACCCACTGAGTCATCTTGTTATCCCCTGATGAATATAGTATAGATTATATATTAGTATGAATTGTATAAGTTAGTATACATTGCTTCATGATTTGTTACTAGTACACATTCAATGTATTTACCCATTTTTATACCTATCCAACTGAGGTCACTTAAAAATTTTTCACTTGTGAAAAGGGGTTGCAAATGGGAAACGTTTAAGAAGCTTCAGAAAGAACTTTGGCTTACAGAGCCCACCTGCTCCTGCTAGGCAGCAGAGTTACCTCTGTCTCACCTGACTTTACTGGTTTCTCCTGGGCTGTTCCCCTGGAGCTGAGCAGAACACAAGCTGGGTTGCCTTCACCATCTCGGAAACCGAGGTTTCTCTATTTATAAGGAAAATCACTCTGTGACAGCATGAGTCCACGCAGAGTCTGGAGCTTAGCTTAGTGAACTTTGTGTTACTCAAAAGTACATACAGAATGACTAGAAGCTGACGGTCTTTGACTGGGACTCATTTGGAGCCTGGAGGGAAGCCCTGGCTGGTCTCAAATGCATGGGTCTCAGGGCCCAGGGTGGGTCCCTGCAATAGAAAAGCTGAGGTAGAAGACAATGACACTTTGTTCTTCTTATAGGTACAGCATTTAACGCCAGTACACTTACTTTCTCCTACTATATAGAATTGAACAGCAAATTACCATTTGTCCCACTCAATGATATTATTTCAGTCCATGAAACATATAAAACATTACCTTATTTACGCGTTTTTAAAAAATGTTATCACTTTAGAGCTGTATGAAAATTCTGCTCAGCCCAAAAGGGCATTATGCACAATACCATTCATCTGGTTTAAAACCTGCAGGTTACTACAGGCCACACTCAGGGAACCAGGACTCAAGTGTCTTTACTTTCAGGCTAGCGTTTATGCATGCTGCTTCCTGATGCGCTTCCAGCTGCAGTGGCTCTCATGGTCCTCTGCAGGTCCTGTTAGACAGGCTTACAGGGTCCATCCACCACAGTGCCGTACTCGGTAAGTCTTGGATGGAACTGGAGAATGTGTAGTTCTTTCTCTCTTTTGTATATGTGTGGTTGTATCAATGTATGCATTTGTGCATGTATGTTCGTGTGTGTGTGTGTGTGTGTGTGTGTGTGTGTGTGTGTGTGTGTATGTGTGTGTTAGACCCTAGAGTTAAAGCTGGGTGTCTTCCTTAATCACGTTCCACCTTATTCTTAAGACTTAGTCTCTCACCCTGGAACTCAACAATCCAATTAGGCTTGATGGACAATGAGCTCCAGGGACTTGTTGCCTTGCATGGCCTTTTACATGGCTACTAGGGATGCATATCAGGTTCTGGTGCTGGTGCAGCAAGCATTTAACCCGCGGAGCCATCCCTTTAGACTCTCTCGTATTTGTATTCCAGAATGCTTTCAGAAGAGGTTGTAGCTGCTGGTCTAAGGACCACATTACACAAATGGTTGCTCTATACTGTGGCATTGCAATGTCTCTGACTATTCTGCAAGCAGGGAACACACAATCCACAGTAATGAATCCAAAACACTCTGAAAACAGAATGTCTGATTTATTTTTATTTTATTTTATTTTATTATTATTATTTTTTAAGTCTGGTGAGAACTCACTCGACAGCAAAGCCTGGTCTAAACAATGATGTGACCTTGTATAACTTTAATCTTTAATCATTTATAACCTTTCTTTAGCCTTTGAAGTACCTCTGCAGAGCGGGCAGCAGAGATACCCACAGATTGAATAACAGGAGTGTCTGTAATTCAAGCAGGATGTGCAGAGAATCTGTTCCCCACAGATGCTTCATGTCTTCCTTGAGAGCCTGAGAAATCCTAAAATCTGAAACACGTCGGATGCCAAGGGTTTCAGACAAGGAACTCAACTTGAAATACATTCACAGAAGGGACAGCTTTCTTTGCTTCTGATGAGGCCAAACTAAAAATAAATAAACACATAGTGATCTTTAAATAGACCCAGTGCGCACACATTGGAGTTTGATGTATACCTCTGGGGATGTTTTATGGGCTGTCTTCCAAGAGTTTCTGTCCTGCTGCAGAAAAAAACTGCTGCAGGCTCGGGTGGGAGGGGTGCCAAGTGCTTTTCCCAGTGATCCCAGCAGAGCCCAAGGACGCGGTGGATGGGAAATGGTTAGTTCCTGAAGCCTTTCGTGACATCTTGTAGGATGAGGTCAATGACTACATCCCCACGTCCAACCATGTCTTCCAAAAGTGCCAACTCTATAGGGGAGTGAGAGGCTCCATTTAACCTGCAGATACCTACAGATGGGAGTAAGGAGGGAGGCAGAGGCAATCTTACTTTTATTCCGTACGAGGCAATCTTACTTTTATTCCGAACAAGGGAGGTTTTAATCAGCAGCTCACTGTCGATATCTCCCAAACAACATTGTGTCTAAATGAGAAAGTGGCTTAGGGTTGTTACATAATCAGACAAAGCACGACTCCTGGGGAAACACCAGCACACATTTGGAATGGGGTTGCATGAAACGGTCTGAGCTAAAGTGAGTTAGAAAAAGAAACATCTCACAACTGCACTGTAAGCTCTTTCTGATTGCATTGGAGGCCTTTTTAACAGGAAAGAATGCCATGCCTGATCATTGTTAACCTGATCAAAAGTCCACGACCAAGGAAGTTGTAAGCCCCGGGGATAGAACCTGCTTTGACATCTCGCTAAAACAGCCCTGTTGTCAAGTTGCCTTATAAAACATTTATGCTTATATGCAGATCCTTTATAAGAAGAAGGAAGCAAGAACCTCATTTATGCCGTATACATGTAGAATTAATAACCCAAATCAGGAGTGCGCCAGAGGCAATCTGCTCTGTTAGCTAACATCCGGCAGAAGACAGCTGCCCACTTGGGTTGGATGGCGTTCTTCAGTGCGTTTGTGATGCGTAAGCATACGCCACATCCCTTAGCTTTTCCGTGCAGGGCTCCAATGCACAGCTGACTCACCCTGGATCCCACTGGGGACTGTGATTCTGAGTCAGCTGTGGGAAGAGGTGCTATAGAAGTTTCCTGGCTGCCAGGATGGGACATTGACCATCAGACTCTGATACCTGTCTCTCTTGGCTCCTTGTGGAGGAGGAGTGGGCTCTGGGGCTGTCCTTAAAATTTTTAACCCATTGGAGCTAGAGAGATGGCTCCGTGGATTAAGAGCATTCACTGCTCTTATAGTGGACCCAAGTTTTGTCCTAGCACCCATGTCACGTGACTTAAAACTGCTTGTGACTGAAACACTGCCTTAACTTGACACTATGTTCTGGCCTCTGCAGGCACATGGATGTGTGTACACATACCTACAGGCACACACAGACGCACACAGACCTAAAGAGTTATTAATTTAGAGATTGAGTAACATATAGCCTTTCCTTTGAACACAGAGAAACCATGAGGGGCTCCCCTGAGCTCTCAGCCAGGGGACCTCCATCCCTGCTTCAGACGCTACCTGGGCTGATTTTCCAGTACCCACCTCTCCTCATCCAACACATCCCACATCTGTTGAACACTGATGGAGAAGATAAACTGGGAAATGTACCCTCTGCCCTGTGTGTATTTCAGGCTTGAGTCTGCCTTAACTTAGATCCTCGGAAGGTAGATTTCTCTGCTTATCTCCCTATTAAAAACATCAGCACCCAAGTTCTAAGATACAGCATACGAGAGTCACATTGATGCCAAATAGACAGTCATGGAGGAGAGTGTCCAGCTTGTCATCAAATGTCTCACAGGAAGTTCCACATGAGCAAGAGGAAGAAGACAGAGTGAGGCAGAACTCTTGATCTGAAAGATATGGTCTACTCCCTGCTTTCTGAGAAGTACGACAGCAATGATCCTCTTTGGGGGCTCTACTTGTACATAGGCTCAGAGCCCAGTTATAATGATGGCCCCAGTCACTGAACTCAAGTCCTTATGCTTGGGGCACAAGCACTTCTCCAACTGGGCTGTCTCCTCAGCTCTTACGGACTGTACATAGCACTATACAGCACATACTACAGGGAACTCACAAACAGTGAGACCTGAACCTTGCCCTCAAGGAACAGGACTATGAACTATTCCAGGGGAAACAAACACTTAAAATGCAGGTCTTGCCACTGCAGGCAGCATCAGAGTGCTAGGCTGACAGGGGGTGAGGAGGGGTTTAGGGATGTAGAGATGACATCTGTCTGCTGGCTGGATTAACACCATTAAGAACTCAGGTGAACGTATGAGAATGGTTCTGAAGAGAAGGGAGAGGAGGGTAAATATGGAAGAGAGAGAAAGAGAAAGAGAGACAGAGACAGAAACAGAGAGTGACAGAGAACTAAGGCTGGGCTATCATCTTATACATCAAGAGTCTCAGTCACAGGTCAAATGTGAATTTTAATATGGTCAGGTTTCCTGCTGCTGTTTGTGTGGCCTCTCTCATTATTGTTTGTACAAAGATAAACAAGTATAGTTACCTGCCCCCATCTTCTTGATTAGTTAGTTAGAAATAAAGAAAACTGCAGAAAGTTGGTGGTGACATGGTTTCCCCTAGGTAGGGACCATCCGTTTCTTATCTATCTATCTATCTATCTATCTATCTATCTATCTATCTATCTATCTATCTATCTATCTATCTATCTATTCATTCATTTATTTCCTTACTCTATCTATCTATCTATCTATCTATCTATCTATCTATCTATCTATCTATCTATCTATCTATCTATCTATCTATTCATTCATTCATTCATTTATTTCCTTACTCTATCTATCTATCTATCTATCTATCTATCTATCTATCTATCTATCTATCTATCTATCTATTCATTCATTCATTTATTTCCTTACTCTATCTATCTATCTATCTATCTATCTATCTATCTATCTATCTATCTATCTATTCATTCATTTCCTTACTTACTTTACAACCCAATTACAGACTCCCTTCTTTCATTCTCTGCCTCATGTGGCCCTTCCTCCGCCCCTCCCATTCACACATGAGAAGGCAGAGGCCCTTTCTGGGTACCAACCCCATCTGACACATCAAGTCCCTACAGGACTAGACATATCCTCTCCTACTGAGGCCAGACCGGGAACAGTATACACAGTCAGGCAACAGAATCAGGGACAACCCCTGCTCCAATTGTTGGAAAACCTGCATGAAGACCAAGCTTCACATCTGTTACATATGTTGGGGTGGGGAAGGTAGGTTCAGCTCATACATGCTGTTTTGTTGGGTTCAGTTTCTGAGAGCCCCAAAGGTCCAGGTTAGCTCACTCTGTTCGTCTTCTTGTGGAGTCCCTATCCCCTCGGGTCCCTCAATTCTTCCCCTAACTGTTCTACAAGACTGCCCAAACTTTGTCTAATGTTTGACTGTGGGTCTCTGAATCTATTTAGGTTAACTGCTGAGTGGAGCCTCTCAGAGGAAACTTGTACTAGGCTTCTGTCTGCAAGTATAAGTAGTATCATTAATAGTTTTATGGATTGGTTATTGACCATGGGATGGGTCTCAAGTTGGGCTGGTCATTGATTGGTTATTCCCTTAGTCTCTGCTCCATATTTGTCCATGAACTTCTTATAGGAAGGACAATTTTTGGTTCAAAGGTTTTGTGGGTGGATTGCTGTCCTTATCTCTCTACTGCGAGTTCTGCTTGGTTACAGGAGGTGTCCACTTCAGACTCATATCTCCCACTGCTAGAAGTCTCAGCTAGAGTAACCCTCATAGACTCCCTGGAGCCTTCCCAATCCCAGGTCTCTGGCACGTCTAAGAGATGGTGGGGACCAATTGTTATTCTATAAAAATTCAATAGAAGATTCTCAGATCGTATATCCCCTATAGCTTAATTTTAATTTACCTGACACCACCCATATCAAACAGCTTAAAGAAATTCATAGTAATTTCTTAGAAGCTCCAAGAAGACAGTTGTGACTAGACATTTGTTGGTAAAAAGAACCTATATATCTTAAAAGAGTTCTCTTGATAACTGGTAATGGGCATTGCAATTGGAGAAATGTTTTCTTAACTCAAAAACAGGTTTTGCACCCAACTTAGGATTGTAGCTGTGATCCCACCAAGTTTGTTACCTATTTTGAAGATGTCAATATCTAAGATCAGTTGAAAGGACAATTTCTGAGCTAACCTACCTGAAATAGTTCTGAATACCCAGTAATTTACCCAACACACAGAACCTAGAGGCCCTTCATTGGAAAAGGGATTCTTTGGAATGCTTGACTTCATAGTTGAAGGATGGAGGGAAACGAAGTCAAGTGAAGTTGGAGCCTCAGCTCCCTGTCAGGGTCTGTGAGAAGACACAGTATGATGCCCACGTTTACTGCTTATCCTAATTAGGTTTCTATTACAGTGCCAAACACCATGACCTAAAGCCAACTTGGTGAGGAAAGGGTTTATTTCAATGTATAGTTTATATTCCATCATGAAGGGAAGATGTAACAGGACCTCCAGCAGGGACGTGGGTGCAGGACTGATGCATAGGCTGTGGAGGGATGCTGCTCACTGGCTCGCCCTCTCCTGCTTGCTCAGCTTTCTTTCTTATATGACCCAGAACCACCGACCTAAGGAACAATCTACAATGGGCCAGGCCCATCCACATCAATACAGTGACCTATAGACTTGTGTGGGACATCCTTAGTTCCCTGCCATTTTTATCTTGTTCCCCAAATTATTAGAAACCATGGCTTGTTTTGGAATGCTCAACAGAGGTGATGACCATTGCAACTGGGGGACTGTCAGAATCCATGCTCGGGTGAAAATATAGTAGGAATTACATCACTAATTGAATTGATAAAGTCAGTTTTGATTTGAATTTCTTTTTATCTTTGATAAAAACTCATGCTTAGCTATTTAGTCAGAGAAGCATTGAGAAGGTGATGAATCCTGAGATTCCAGAACATGCACCACACAGCATGCATGCACATATGTACGTGTGCACATACATACTCACATATACACACACTCACATACAGACACACTCACTCACACTCACATACAGACACATTCTTACACACACTCACACACACATATCCACACACTCACTCACACTCACATAAGACACCCACTTACACCCATTTGCACACACTCACTCATACCCACATTCACATACAGAGACACTCTTGCACACACTCACACACACTCATACTCACACTCACATTCACATAAATATACCCACTCACACACACATACATAGGCACACACACTCATACTTACACTCGCACACACTCACACAAAGGTATACATAAATACAGAGGTCAGAATATATCCCATTCCTCTTTTGTTTCAAACTCTCTCCCTGCAACCCTAAGAAGATTGTGTACTTCAGACTAAGACCTGCGGGCTACATTCTTGGTCTGTAGCTCTGAGCAGTTTTAAAGACCCAGAGTGACTGGCAAAAGATGAAAGCATGATGCACATGCTGGCCACTGATGGCCTAGGTGCCCTGTGAAATCAGTTTTGTGGACTGTGTGGGGGATCTAGTCATACTACAAAGGTGAAAGATCAAGGCGTCTATCAGAATCCCAGCATAAAATAAAATTAGTCAGTTTGTAATAAAGAAGATGTAATGAAGAGGCTACCCATGGAAACATAGGCAGATCTAAGTTGTTAGAACATTTGGAGACAAGTAACAAGGGAAAGGTATTGCTACTCTTAAGGCCAAAGAAGGAAAAAGAGGAGCTAGGCTTAGCATCATCTTGAACATTCTGCCTGGAAGCCAGGGTTACCCAGAAAAGCTGCTACCCCATAGATGTCCACTGAGATCGTGGTGACATGTTTTTGTTTTTGTTTTTGTTTTTGTTTTTGTTTTTTGTTTTTTGAGACAGGGTTTCTCTGTGTAGTCCTGGCTGTCCTGGAACTCACTCTGTAGACCAGGCTGGCCTCAAACTCAGAAATCTGACTACCTCTGCCTCCCAAGTGCTGGGATTAAAGGCGTGTGCCACCACTGCCTGGCCTGGTGACACTTCTTAATAGGTGACTTTACTAGGAATTTGTAGAGCAAGGTTGCTGGGGGTGTGGAGAGTGGAAGGCTAGAGTAGGGTGTGGTACATAGAGGGACCTTCCTGGGGCAGAGCAGAATAGGGCCATGGGAGCAACAGAGGATAGCCAGCAAGGGACTTAGTCAAACCTGCAGGTGTAAGCAAGGTTAAGTGTGTGAGAGTGTGGGAACAAGACTGAGGATGTGGGCTAAGAGGCCACAGAGTCATGTGAGGAATCCTGGGAAATCAGACTTTGAAAAGCAAAATCGGGGTGCAGATCTGAGATAATTGCCCAGCATGTAAGTTCATACACAGTGTTTGAGCCAATCCTAAGTCCCTAAATCCTCCGCCAATCGCCAATCGTATCTCATCACACCACCACCATGCCCCAATAAAAACCCTTCTCAGGAGCATGTGGGGTGGGCATGGAGAGTGGGGTGAGGTGGCATGGGGGTGGAGAATGGGGGGTGGCATCGTCACCTGTTAGGACTTCCATGAAGATGGGGAAGCAGCCCTGGCCCTGGCCTAGGTTCCTTTTTGTTGTCTCACCTGTGTTCCTGGAGCCATC
Organism: Mus minutoides; assembly: GCA_902729485.2. NCBI lineage: Eukaryota > Metazoa > Chordata > Mammalia > Rodentia > Muridae > Mus > Mus minutoides. The sequence goes on from LR750025.1 coordinate 307,157, forward strand.
TTAAATATATTGCCTTGTACGGCCGATCAGAACTTTTCAAGTTGTTGCAGGAGCCTGTGCGCCTTGCTCTCCATCCCACTTTCCTTCCCAAGGTTGATTTCCACATCTCTCACATAATAGGGGCTCATGAAGGAGCCCACAACAGGGGCTTGGTCTACGCCTTAGTAGATGAGAGGGCAAGTGTTGAAAACCAAGCGCAGAAGGAAAGTAGCCTGAGGTGGGAAAGGAGCCTTGTGGTGGCACACGCCTTTAATCCCAGCACTTGGGAGGCAGAGGCAGGCAGATTTCTGAGTTCGAGGACAGCCTGGTCTACAAAGTGAGTTCCAGGACAGCCAGGGCTATACAGAGAAACCCTGTCTCGAAAAAAGAAACAAACAAACAAACAAACAAACAAAACAACAACAAAAGAGTAAAGAGGGGTTCAAATTCAAAGCCGCCACTGGGAAGGATCTCTCTCATCTATAGAGGAGGCAGGTAGAATCTAAGGCTAGTGAGGCCGCTCCATAGCTCTTGCCATGGGTCTGAGGGGACCTGTATGCCCTGTGCATTTATTTATCAGGGTCTCTGCAGGTGGGCTATGCAGAGCTACGTCACTGGTTCCGTTCTCGTTTTGAGACATGGCCCTGCAGCTCTGGTTTGCTGGACCCCCTGGACCCCCCTCACTCCATAAACTAAATGTCTTTGTTTGCCTTTTCTTGCTGTGATAAAATATCGTGACCAAACTGACAACTTGGGAAGGTAAAGTTGGTGGTGTCTGTTTCTTTGTTTTTAATCTTAACCATTTCTTCCATCACAGTCCATCTCCGTCCCATCCACAGTCCATTGTAGGAGGCAGGGTAGCTACCCAGGCAGGAGCAGAGGTGGGAACCGAACAAGCAGAGGCCCTGGAAGAACCCAGCTAACAGGCTCGTTCTCCATGGCTTGCTTGGTATTATGCTTACTTATATGTGCCAGGAATACCTGTTCAGGAATGGCACGGGCCAGTTGGCTGGACACTTCCTCATAAATCACTGATCAAGAAAATGCCCCGACAACCTCATCTACAAGTCACTGTGATGGAAGAATTTTCTCAATTGTGTTCCTCTCCTCCCGGATGATCCTCGCTTGTGTCAAGTTGCCAAAAGGCTAAACAGGAGATCAAGCTTAGTTTTAAATTTGCCCCCATGATCTGGCTTTTGCACTTCTGTATCCTAAGGAAATTACAACTATGCCTGCCATCACCTTGAGTCCTTAAGAAGTACTTTCTTTTCTTTTCTTTTCTTTTCTTTTCTTTTCTTTTCTTCTCTTTTCTTCTCTTTTCTTTTCTTCTTTTTTTTGTTTGTTTTTCATGACAGGGTTTCTCTGTGTAGCCCTGGCTGTCCTGGAACTCACTTTGTAGACCAGGCTGGCTTCGAACTCAGAAATCCACCTGCCTCTGCCTCCCAAGTGCTGGGATTAAAGGCGTGCGCCACCACTGCCCAGGCAAGAAGTACTTTCTATGCCTTCCTTTGTTCTCAGGCACAGGACACTACCACACCCTTCCCAGAGTTTCAAGTGTTGTTCTATGTTTGTTGATTACTAAAGGTTTGGAAAGAAGGCAAAGGAGGAAGGAAAAGGAAAATAACTTATCAGAGATGACCAGGTGCTGTTGTCCCCCAGAAACAAAAGATTCACAGTTCTGTGTGTCCACTTTAGCAGGCACAGCATGAGTTTTAAACCATTTCTATCTAAGGGGAGTGGGGATCATCTCAGTTACTATTTTTATCACACCAGATTTATTGCCACCTTTGGAACTACTTCTCGTTAGGTTTCAAATCAGTAGCTCTCAGCCTGTGGGCTGCAACCCCTTTGGGGGTGTCACATGACTCTTTCACAGGGGACACATACCAGACATCATCCATATCAGATATTTTCATTTACAATTCACACCTGTAGTAAGATGACAGTTATAAAGTAGCAATGGAAGCAATTTAATGGTTGGGGGCTTGTGGTTACCGTACATGAGGAACTGTATTAAGACAAAGCATTAAGAAGGCTGAGAAGGACTGCTTTGGGTGACTATATGAGAGAGCCTCTAACAGCCCATGTTTGCAAGTAGGAAAATTTTGAAGCTTGTCTGAGCAGAGTTTTACTATATGTCTCTAACACGAAATATTCAGAATCCTGTTGCTTGGACATATGGTGTCATAAACGTAGCACAGGACACAGGATGGCAATTTAAGCATATTAGGATGTTTAAGAATTTATTGTCATAAAGCATATGTGGGCACCTTTGGGGCTTGTTTTGTTTTATTTTCTTGTTTGTTTTCTTTGTCTTTGCTTCTGGAACAGTGACCCACTCCTTCCTTATGTGGTTTCCATGGCTGCTGCCACTTGAAATGACCAATCTGAGGGAGATGGCTTAGTGAGTAGAGCCCTTGTCAGGGGAGCAGCAATACCAGAGTTTGAAATCTCTGAGTCCAGATGAAGCTGGGTGTGAAAGGTGCACCTCAGGAACTCTGGTGTGTCTATGGTGCCATCTGAGGCAAACAAAGGAGTCCCCAGGGGCAGCCATGAAAACCAGACCTCACACAAGAAGACAAGGTTTGACACCACAGGCTGCTTTTTGATCGTCCAAGTGCCTTGTGGCATATGCACACATACCTACACACACACACACACACACACACACACACACACACACACACACACACTCTTATATATTGTATACATCATGCATACATACAAAAATAATAGCAACTTTGAGGAGATGCCATAGAGACAACACATTTCACAAGGCTGTAAGTAATAACTATTTAGCTCTTCACAGGAGGTTTGCCGGCTTCCAAGAGAGAAAGATAAAGTTAAATTACATAGCTGGCTAGACTATGAAATTTAGAGAGTAAAGAAAAGTTAGCACTAGCCCAATCTAAGGAAAACTTTATTAAAAATGCCAGTAAAGTTGCATTTCTAAAATATTATCATTCCCCTTGTACATGTTCTTAAAGATCCCAGTATTAACTGGCATCTTTGTACGTACAACTGGGAGTTAAATTTGTACAGAGAAGTGAGATGGAGAACAGTATTAGAAGACACCAGTTCTATTCTCTTACCTTACATAATATGTTTTTTAAAGTATAAGAGAAATTAAATCAGAAGAGGATGCCCATAGTTTTGAGGGTGGCATTGGAGTTAGGTCACGTGATTGTTGACAAGAGATGCAGCCATATGAAGAAGAAGAAGAAGAAGAAGAAGAAGAAGAAGAAGAAGAAGAAGAAGAAGAAGAGGAGGAGGAGGAGGAGGAGGAGGAGGAGGAGGAGGAGAAAGAAAGAAAGAAAGAAAGAAAGAAAGAAAGAAAGAAAGAAAGAAAGAAAGAAAGAAAGAAAGAAAGAAAGAAAGTCGGTCCACCCGGATGCCATAACTCAACATTGCTAAGTGATTTAACTTGATCTTGAGCTGACATTTTGAGTTCATCTTAGCCGGCCAACCCTTTGAAGTTCCAGAGCGGCACAATTTTAATACCGGGGTTTTCGGGAGCTTTCTAGCTGGGTCACTGTCTCCTGGAATCTTCAGGCTGTCAGTGTAGATTTAGAGTTCTCACAGGGAGGAGCAGCTGTGCTTGTGAACCCACTGCCTTGAGAAATTAAAAAACAAACCAACAAAAACACACAGATGGTAACTCTACCTACTGATAGAAATGTTTGTAAAGCCTAGACTTACCAATGGCTTATGAAGAAAAATGAACGAAGAAAGTGTACCCTTGTAGTACATTCAGCCTATATTTTTCTTCTATTTCTAAAGGCATCTTGAAGCACACCAAGAAGCATTTACAATTTTCTATGCTCATATCTCTCCAACTTAGATTTCCTCACCCCCTTGTCTTAAACAGAGGTCCCTTGCAAGCATGGGCACATTTAAATTTGTCTTGCTTCTTTTAATTGTTTGACTGTCAGCCTAGATGGGTGATGGACAGATAGATGACATCCAATATAACTAAAATTAAGAGAAAAAAACAGGAGGATCTTTCCATTATTATGTTGGGAGGTAGGCTGGTATTAAAGAAAATATTCAGAATATTTTAATCAAGAGTGAATTATCACCAACAGAAATCTTATAGCATATTGAGTTTATTGGAGAGGAGAGAGATTGTATTTGGCTCACAATTCAGCACCAACAAATCTGAATTTTTAGCTAATAAGTAGAATAAAAATTACAGATAAAAGGGGGTTCTGGCTAAAGTGATAAAACAGGGCCTTGCTGAAGGCAGGCCAGATAACGAGGCATCAACTGGTGGTGGAGGCAGTGGAAGAAGAGAAACACAATTCTATGTCAAGAGGCCAGTGTGACGTATCAGATTCTAAGAATACCAACTTAGCTTGATTTCTGACAAAAAACAGTTGACACAGAAATGAACAGGGAAGCTAAAGGCCGGGGCCCAGGAGAAAGGTTCTAGCAATCCTTACTAGGGTCTTCTCAAGACGATAAGCTTCATCATTGTAAGTGAACTTAAGGATGGGTAAAAGCTGGGGCAGGGAGCTTCGGGATTTTTATTTGGGGGAGACTAAGGAAGAAATGTCTTCTTTGCAGGGGTGTTGAAAACGTATAAATATTTCAGAAGTCCAGGTGTTGGAGTTTCTGCCTCGGGAGCCATTTGGAAGTGTCTTGAATTATTCAGAGTTCAGTGTCTGTTAATAGTGTGATTTATTTGAGGCTGAAAGTTGAGGAGAATGGGAAGAAAAGGAAAACCCAGGAACCCGGTGTCAGCACCCTAAGCAGGGGGAGAGGAGTCGTGACGAATCATTTGGAGTCCTTGCTTTGGTCCTAGGAAATAAAACTTGCAAGCCCCAGACTCTGGATCTTCTCCTTCCAAGTTGCTGCCCAGCCCTGACACCTACCAGCTAAATAATCCCGAGCATTTAAGCTTGGTTGAGTGTTGTGTCTGTTCATTTGCAAGCTTGGGGTTGGGGTTACGAATAGCAGCCACTTACGGAGAGTCCTTGTCCAACACTAAACTAAAGGGCACAGCAGAGCATCTAGCCAGCACATGACGCAGCACAGCACGGAGAAGGACTTTTTATCTATACCAAGACAATGGACATATATTACCTAAGCAGTGTTTATTTATAGCAGCAGTCAGGAACCAGGAACGCCTTCAGATGGAGTCAACTGGTTATTGCTCGTCAGACGACTAAATGTGATTTATCTGATGAGTCACGGGTACCTGCAAGAGGTGAGGTATCGTGATCAAACTCGTGAAGCTAAAAGGAGAGAACCTGAGCCCACAAAGTGTAGAAATTAGACGTCATTTCTGCCACATCCCTTGGCGGAGCAAAGAGAAATGCTCAAGTCCTTGGGTCTGGGCTAGGAAGGCAGAGAGGTGTCTGTTGGATAAAGACAGAATATGGACGGCTATAGCTGCTGTGGGGGTGACTCCTGGCTCAGGGCCAACAAACAAGCCCTCAACTCTGTGAAGGAAAGTGCATACACTGAGGAAATCTCCCCTCCCCTCCCCTCTCTCTCTTGCCCTCTCTTTCCCTCCCTTCTTCCCTTCTTTCTTTCCC